>VZRF01014174.1:651391-820349 GCA_013396875.1 Vireo altiloquus | reverse complement strand
CCATATATTTGATCACTTTTGTTTCTTTCTGAAATTTTCAGTCTTCTAAAATTGTTCTGGGATTGAAACACAAAAAAATACAGCATACAGGGATGTCAACAACAGGTTGAAATAGTGACATAATTATGTTGTCATCTTAATTCCTGATTCCAGTTTAAGTATTTCTTAACAGGTAATTTTTTTTTGTTTTGTTTTAATTTTTAACAATATTGAGCAATGACCTCTTGAAATGGATCATAATCCCAATATCCTGAGGGACTACAGTCAACTTCTGCTCAGTATTTCCCTAAGATTTAGAAACCCTACTACCCAAACTGCTTGGTTTGAGAGCAACTCAAATTTGGGAGCATCAAATGCTTTATGAAGTGAGTTTAAATATGAAAACTGAAGGACATTGTATGCCAACAAATGTGCAGATGCAAAAAGTCACCCTTTTATATTGAATAAAGAACAAATTTAATCTATTAAGAAATTTTTCCAGTAAAATTAAGCTTTACTGGAAAACCCCTCTTCATTGTACCTAAAATATTTCTCTGTAAAGGTCTTGAAATCAAGGAATTTTGGTGAAATCAAATACAGGACTCTGACAAAATTCTGACAGAATCCTCATGACGATTCAAGGCTCTAAGCAGTATTCCAGATGTGATGTGTTTTCCTCCTGTGTGTGAACTTTCATTATCCATGGTGCAAGGACAGTTTACTGTGGGGAGGTTTTCAGACTCTTATCCCATTTACTGAGCTCCACCTCTAAACAAGGGGTCAACATTTGGCTCTGTGGTCAGAGCTCAGCAGTCTAAAGAGTTTTTTACTCAGGTCTCAGCTCTTGGGTTTTCCAGCTTTTTTGGCATGGAGATGTTGAAATGGATGGTTGTGACAATTTCACGTGGCTACCAACAGCAGTCGACCTGACAAGAATGTTAATTCCAGTGCAGCAGCTGCTGGAGATCAATGACATGTGACCATAGGAAGCCCCATTGGGCAGATTGGCTTTGGCCAAAGCTTCTAAGATGTCCCAACTCCTGAGCCAACTCATTCCCCAGCCTTTTGATCCCCCCAAGAATGTAATATTCTGTTAGCAGGTGCAGGTCCAAGCTCATTTATTCCACTCAGTGGGAACACACGGAGGTAGGGAAAAATGTCTTTTGTTCTTCTTCAGGATTTCTGTTCATGCAAAATTTAACAAATTTGGTTTCCGAATCATTTGGTTCAAAACCAAATATAGAAATACCGTTATGTAGGTTTTATTAAACAAAATAGAGTATCTGAATTTTGGCCAGTTGCTGTTCCAACCATTCCCATCTTCCCTGAAACAGGCACGTAGCAGAAGCAGGCTCTGAGGACAAAAGTAAGAGAATCAATCACTTGGGAATGTTAAAAAGGAGAAGAAACAAACAGCAAACAAACCTGCCAAGCCACTACCATCCCTCCCTCCCCAAAAAACCCAAAATCCAAACTAAAAAAACCCACAAAAAACCTCTGAAAACCTTTCAAACTAGACTTTGACATGGATTCTTTTTGTATTCTTTTTATTAAAAATAAAGAGAAAAGATCTTTGATTGAAAAGCTGTATCCAGAACAATAGAAGGAAAGAAATATAGTTGTTTCACACAACCATCTGGTCTTCCCAGGGTTTCAGCAGCTAGACCCTGTTAACCCTGATCTAGGTTTATTTCTTTTTTTATTTAACTTTCTGTTGTTGGTGGAAAGTGCTTACACATGCAGTATCAAGCCATTTTGTACAAATCTGTACTAATACTCTTAAAACCACACAGCACTCAGAATCCAGGATTAAGGCTTAAAACCAGATGAAATATATATTGGGATTCCAAACAAGTTTTCTTTCTTTTTATAATGCAAATGTGTTAATGCTCTGACCTCAAAACTGAGAGACCAAAGCCTAGATAACAACCAAGAATCTGGCAAAGCACTGTTCATCCTGCACAGGCACTCCAAAAAACAGGACTCCCCCCTCCTAAATAACAACAAAGTGAAATATCAAGGACTTATATCTCAATAACATTATTTTACTTCCCTTCTAATCATAATTTGAGATAAGAGCATTGCAATATGTTCAGCTTACTGTGTGTTAAAATAATTTGTAATTTCATAAAGTACAGTATTTTTTAAATCTGTAGTTTCTTAAATGAAAATATTTTAAAAATTGAATACAAAACAGTGAAAAATGCTGAGACAATTTTCTGGCCTGCAAGAAGTTAATAATAAATAAATAATAAATAATAACAACAATAAACAGTTTTACTGTAACTTCTATTTTTCTGATTTTTAAGCATATATTTTTTGTCTTTCATGAATGTATAACTTTTAGTATTTATTTCACAAATGTAAGAATCCAGATTTTAAAAAAATCACAATATATACCCAAACTCAGCACTACAGTGCTGCATACAGCTCTATCCTTAGCCAAATAAAATCCAGTTTCTGGGATATTAGACATTCCAGATGCTTTGAAAATGCTCTTCAAGTAAAGAACAATATTGATTTTGTTAATCTTTTTTTCATGCTTTCTGTTGTTTTCAAACCCCCCCGAAAAGGAATGTCATATGTGCCTCTAAGTGAAATAAATATCCCACATTTGTTTACGGACAGGAAAGAATAAAGGCAATACAGAAATTGTGAAAGGTGCCGTAATTTGATGACTGTTTCTTACTTGCAGCCAAAGTAGCTGTAAGTGTTTTATACTCATTACAGTACAATGCCATAGAACAAACAAACAGTCCCTATTTTCCCTTTTGAAGGTTTCAAAAATGTTTGATCTTTAGGTCAAACCTGTAGAACTGGCATCTTTGGTCTATGGTGCAGTGTTACCTCTTAGACCACACGTAGAATACTGAGGCCAGTTTGTCACTGTAATGTCCCCTTATCCCTGTCAAGGACAAGGAAATCCTCAATAGAGACAGTTCAGCTTCTTCAGCAAGAAGGTAGAGCCAGGTTCTTCATGGTGGTACAGTGTAGGAGGGCAAAAAACAATGGACATAAACAGAGTAGAAGACATAAGTTGAATATGACATGCTGGCTCTATGGAGAAAAGTTTTACTATGAAGACAATAAAGGGCTGGGACAATTTCCCAGAGAGACTGCAGTTTTTAACCTTGGAGTTTTTCAAGATCCAACTGGATAGAGATTTATGTAACCTGATTTGGCCTCATGCCTAAAGCAGGTTTGATGCTGAACTAGAGACTGCCTGAAGTACCACCTAGCCCACGGTGTTCTGTGATCCTGTGATGCTACTATTTTGTATATATTTTTAAAAGTTCCTTCCTAGTCAGACTAACTGTCCACTTCTTCCAGTTTCTGAAAGGAACCAATGGTGGCTACCTACACAGAAGTGGAAGAACATGGCAATTGCAGTGGTAGGGCAGGTCCAAGCAAGAATTCATTACCAGACTTTGCGCCAGAACTCTCTTTTGGTCAACACTGCACCCATCTGATTCACCTCACCACCCTAAAATTTCCCTGTCGTTTCACAGCATCAAATGGCCAAGGAAGGCCTCAAGTTAAAGGTAGGAGAGTATATGAGGGCCTGGTTAATTATACTTTTCCTGTGTACCCACCACAAATCATTTACAACAAAGAGGTATTTGTCTAAAAAGGCACTCAGTCTTATGCACTTTTATGTGCATAAGAGAGTATCTGTATTTGCAGACAGCTGTCAGCTTTCACATTTGTAAAAATTTTAGATTTTCCATACCGACAAAGCAGTCAAAATTTAACCAAGACAATGTCTGAAAATCATGCGCATATGCATTCATCCCTTAGATGGGAAAGAAATTATTTTCTTAAGGCAAAAATGAGATTCAAAGTTTAATGTTGACTAAGTAAAGTGGAAATCCCAAAACTATAGATTAATAGTGATAAAACAGATAGCCAGGCTTTGCCCTTTAGCCAGATGCACATTTATAAAGATCCAGCCAATTTTTTTCTTGCAATCTTGCCAAAGAAGGGAAAAAAATATGTTACCAGAATTTAACTTGCTTTATGATTTTGTGAATAACCCTTCAAGCTGTCAGTCTTGGTGCCAAAACTACTGTGCGACAGCATTAAGCAACAGGAGCATGGACTCATTTCAAGCCCAGGTGCGGAGCGATTTTAAATGCATGAGCTCCTTGTTGTGAAACAATCATTCCCTCTGAGGCTGTGTCCTCATCACTCCATGAACTGTGCTTGTGGTGAATGTGCATTTACTTGTCTTGTAGCTAGTGCTCGCATGCGAATTTCCAAGAAAACAGAACCACCTCCTCCTTTCTTTACAGGATGTTGGCTTTGTAAGAAATAGAGCACCGTAAAAACAGCTGAAATGGAGGGTTCAGCACTTAGGGCAGGAGTAATAAAAGAAAGTTAGAGAGCAGATATCCTCTGATTCATGCACAGCCCATGTATTTGTATCAGATAATGGAAGAAAAAACCCTCCGCATTCAAAAAGAAACTAAAACATTGACAGCCATATAAGGCTTGGGAACTTAGAGAAATTTATGACCCATGCAAATATGGTTTTTAAACATCCAAATGTTTTAATTATTGTGGGATTTTTAATAGATCTTAGAAATCAATTTCAGAATGAATTAAGGATGAGTAAGCAGTATACTGTTTCTATAGCAAAGCTCGGATTAATTTTCAATTCTTAAAGCTGCATTCATGCATCATGTAGTTCATCTCATTCAGCTTCAGTTGTCTAAAATTTACTTGTCTAAGTTAAAGCTGGATCCCTTTATATCACTGAGGCAAAATAGACACCTCAAGATGAGATGAATCACCTTGAAGGAATGCCTTCTTTCTTTTGACTATAAAGTGGGAACTAAAACTGTGAGCTGAAAATTAGACACTTAATCTGTAAAATCTGAAGTATGTAGTTGGCAGTTTCTTGATTTAGTTTTTCCACACATTTGCTTTTATATTTCTGTAAACCATAGGGTTAAGGAGTGCAGTACAGATTGCAGCAGAAAAAAATAATATGGGCCTGCAGGCACAAGGAATACTTTCAGGTAATATTGTCAGCTAATAAGGATTTTTTTTCTAACTTTTAGATATACACATTAGATGAGATAAAAGTATTCACAGCACCTCACTTAAATGAAGTTGAAAATGTTGCACTTATTTACTTCAGAATTGAAATTTCATTATCTATTCAAAACATCTGTTTTCTATTGTTATGTGAAAATTACCATATAGTGGATTGTGGGAAAGCTTTAACAAGCTCTGACAGCAGATCTGTGCCAGAGCTGGATGCTCATCAGTGAGCTGTGCTTGCACTGGGCAGAACAGCCTAGCTACAATTAGTCCATCCTCAAGGCACAGTTCAGTGTCATGTTGAGAGAGGAGTCCAGCCAGGGGATTTTTGCAGCCTATGGTAAGGGGTCTGGCTGAGACGAGTTCATTTTCCCACAGCAGCCCTTGCAGTGCCGTGCTCTGTGCTGGTAGACAGAAGGATGTTGATAACTCACCAGTGTTTCGGCTGCTGCTGAGCAGCACTGGCACAGCACCTCAGCATTGCCTCCCCAGCATTCCTGCAGCATTAGGCTGGGGGTGGGCAAGATCCTGGGATGGGACACATCTAGGGCAGCTGACCCATATTAACCAAAGGGATAACCCATATCAGAAGATGTCTGCTCAGATATAAAAGCTAAGAGGAAGGCGTGGAATTCATTATTTACAATGTTGGCCTTCTGGAGCAACCACTACATGTACTGCAGCCCTGCTTCCCTGGAAGTGGCCAGACATTGCTTGCTTATGGGAAATAGAGAAAAAAATTCTGTTTTTTTTTTCATTTTGCTTGTGTGCACACAAACTTTCACTTTTGCTTTAGTAAAACACCTTATCTCAACCTAGGAGATGTTTTCCATTTTATTTTCCCTCCCCTGTCCAGCTGAGGAGGCAAGTGTTAGAGCAGCATGGTGGACACCTAGTGTCCAGCCAAGGTCGACCAAACACAGCTATACAGAAATAGGGCAGAGAAATAAAGCAGAATGAATTAGTATGTCATGTACACCATCACAGGGTTCTAAAAATAGAAACCAGATGTATTTATAAGAAGGAGGGAATATTTTTATTAGACCAACTGGTAGAAAAACAGCAAGCTTTTGGGGATGATAGCACTCTGCATGAGTCCTCTATTTTTCCAAATATATAAATTTTTATATATATGAAATATATACCCATTATTCTTAGCTTTGCTAACATATCTTCTGAGGAAGAAAAGAATAATAGTGCTGTAAAAACTCAAGTCTTCCCATTACTCACAACAAATACTATCTTATTACTTAAAAACCACACAATTTTATAAATAACAACACAGCCCTAGCTCAAGGAAAGAAAGCTGTGTCATTAATGTCCAGCAAACTATACATCAGGCATTGGAAAAACACAGATGAGTGAAAACCTCATCTTATTATTTGTTTCTAATTCATGAAAGGAATAACCTCCCCCCCAAAAACCCCTAAAAACAAACAAACAAACAAACAAACAAACAAACAAACAACAAATAACAAAATCCCCAACCCAAAACCTAAAACAAAACCAAAACAACAAAAAACCCCAAAAAACAACTTTGCATCTATTCTATTACTGTTACCTAATTATCTGAGTATTTTCTCTGGATAACTGTGTTTGGAGTAAATGACAACACTGGCAGGGGGAGGGTGCAGAGGTGGCCTTTGCGAGGAGGGGCTGTTTCCAGCCAACCCCAGGAGACACACTGCAGGATGCCTCACTGTCAAGATTGTGGCACCACTAGAAAAAATATGAGGAGGAAGGAAGAAATTGTGAGAAAATAGCCTTGCAGACAGCAAGGTGAGAGAAGGAGAAGGGGAAGGAGGTGCTCCAGGCACAGGAGCAGAAGTTTTCCTGCATGGAGGATCATGGAGGAACATGGTGGAGCAGATATTGAGCTGCAGCCCACGACGGACCCCACACCAGAGCAGCTGGATACCACCTGAATGGAGAGCCCAGTCTGGAGCAGAGGAAAGGTGCGAGAGGGGAGGAGCAGCAGCACAGAAGAACTCTCACAGACTGACCACAACCACCATCCCCCTTTCCACTGTGCAGTCCATGGAGCTTCAGGTGGAGGAGGCTTAGAAGAGAGAGAACTTGGGAGCAAAGGACTGAAGTTCAGCTTTGAGATGGGAGAGAAGGAATCATTGTTTAAATGTTTGCATTTGTTTTCTCATCACCCAACTCTACTTTAAATTGGAAATTAATTAAATCAGTTTACCCCAAGCAGAGCCTGTTCTTCCCATGACAGTAATTGGTGAATGATTTCCCTTTTCTGTCCTGACCTGTAAGCTCTGTCATTCCTATTATCTCCCCCTCTCCTGAGAGGAAGGAGAGCAAGTGAGCAGATGGGTGGTGTTTGTGGCTGAGGTTAACCTACCACAATAATTTACAGCAGATGAGAGTAACATGTAAAAAGCTTCACCCAAATGTCCAGATATTGACGTGTATTACTAATCATAGTGCAGAGCAATAGACAAGACTCCCTAAGACATTTTAGAACACAGCTTATCCCCAAATTAACAGTACAGGATATTTATAAATTGCCATTATAACAGAATGGATTATTTATCTGTCTGTAACTAGACAAACAGAGCTGGTGCAAATAGGTTAGGTGAGATACATTAGAACTCGCAGAGGATATTTTGCATAGAAATTACTTGTGCTCCACTTTCTTTATCTAACTACTCTTTCCATTTGTAATGATAAATATCCGTAGTTCCAGTTCCTAGAAGATGTAAGATTTGTTTTTTCACATTATCGATGAGAAATTCTGAGATCTCATACACAAAAAACCTCCATGTGTTTCTCAGCAATTTTAGGAAAGGACCATATTAGACTGTTAAACTAACACCTAGCATTGTGCTAGCTCAAATCCATTTCCTGGTTCACAGTAAATCCTCAGTGAGCCTCTTTCTAAGGCTGTCTCAATTGCTCTTCAGAAATCTCATCAAATGACTTTTCTCTCTCTTTTGACTAGGCAAAAATATTTAAGGTGTTTAAGTCTCCAAATGCTTTAAAAAAACTTGGTCACAGGTGTATTCTTAGAAATAGACATATCAGCAAGCAGGGTAAAAGGAAATTTATACTATACTGAGACTTCTATCTGAAAGTCCAGAGGGGAATCACAAGTTCCATTAAGGATGTTCTCAAAGTGCATTATTTTTAAGAGGCACTGTAAAGCTACAGTCACTGTTACTGTTCTGTTTGGTATCTGGTACACTACTGAATTCTCTAAGCTACTGTTTATATTTTGAACATATACTTTATTATTTTATATTTTATATTTTTTAAATCCTTTTCTAAAGTTATTGATGCTATACAAACTTATTTTTTCAAGTTTTTTTTCATATTTTCCAATTTCTTCATTAAGAAAAGAAAAATTTTATATGTATTAACATTTCAGTATCAGCAAGCTACACTAGAAAACTGTGAAAGAGGAGCCATGTGTGAGTTGTGCTGATGTAATGTATTGTTACAGAGGACAATTTTATCTTCAATCCAGTACCTCAGTTCCTCAGAACCCTTATTTTACAGTAAGAAGTCTTAGCTCTGAAAAACAAAGTATTTCTAAAAAAATTATTTGGTTTTGGTGTCAAAGGGTAGACTGGTCTAATTGGTGGGCCAGTTAGATTACATGAGTCATTACACCCATGAGATAGATCTATTACTAAAAGACACCTGTGGAGAGTCCTTTTTTTTCCTTTTTGAGTGATTTCTAGTCACTGTGTCCAGCACACTGTACTATGCTTCCATGGCACTGAATCAAAAAAATTACTGTAAAGTATACTGAGAAATTGCACCTATCTATCTTCACTGTATACCCATAAGAAATAATGATCAAACACAAATATTCATGTAGTGTCAGAAGACATAGAAGGAAATTTTGAAAGGGATTGTGATGACAATGACTGTAGCTTGAAGCATTCAAAATACAAATGTAAACTATTAATCACAATAGAAAGGAAGACATAAAAAGCAGGTTGTTAGTGAGACTCTGCCAAAAGACTAAATAAAGAATTTCAGGCTGAATGTTCCTTCCATGCAGTATATTGGAAACTATAAAATATCAAACATAATATGACAAAAAGCATCTTTCACTACAAAAGCCAAGATCTAATCTTCAAAGTGGAAAAGTGGATGAATAATCACCCTTTCAATCTGGATTGAAAAAATAAGTGTGTTCTCAGTTGTTACATATACTACTCTGTGTTTCATGATTAACTTCACTTAGAGCCATAGGAGCTTGGCAACTCTAGGATCAAAGCACAAGTGCTTCAGCTTTGGCACATCAAGATGGAGACATGTAAAATTATGATGCAGCATTTTCCCCATCTCTAAATATGGGCTACAACCCCTTTTCACCTCACAAGAGGTTTTTCAGCAGTTAAATCATTATTGGCTTTAATAATATTTATCATATACAGATATTTCTATTTCTCTTCTCAAGTTACTGAATAAGCATTGTTTTATACTTGAGTCATCCTTTCATTAAAAGTGCCATTGTACCATTTCAATTATCTGTGGGTTTACTATTAATGTTTTCATTGTCATGAAGACATTCTTTGGTAATAGGTACCATTTGCTGTGTTTCTTACTTGACTGACTAAATATTTACAGAGGCAATAAAAATTAATTAAAAAATTAAGAATTAATAACTATAAAAATGCTTTAAAATTAGTGGAAATGAGAGCTATATGCAGATGCTAAATGAAGCATTTGGGCTAGAAATGGATCCAGAATTATGTGTATTGTTTTTAGATAAGGTCAATGGCTATGTAATATGTCTTTAGTACAAATAAACATAATTCCTGTGGTTTTGACCCTCTTACTAGATAAAAACTTCTATACAAACCTTTGTGTCATAATTTTTTAAACTCATGATCTAGATAGACCCAAAAAGCCACAGAAAATTCTGTTATCAATCCATACTTCTAGCACAGCTGAGTATCTTAAGTCTTATAAATTGTCAGACTTAGTTATGTGTAAATTTCACAAATTTAATTTATATCGATTTATTTGTACACTGCAAATGGATAATACATTATCTTTACTGTGTCTGTTGATGATTTCCTAGAAATAAAGTTGCATGGGTATGGTGTTACCACACCTAATAGTATTAACTATTGGTGGCCTCTTTGTAAGAACTGGGATTTGAAAGATTTACTCTTTCATTTATCCCATCTTTGCTGTTATAAATAGCCATCAAAAATATCAATAACAATGAGTTCAGTTGTGTTGTCATGTAAAACTAAGTGTGAGTAAGAGGAAGTAAGGAGGAGGCATCTGCATTTCTCTGTGATGTACTGCATATTGTGCATTATGTACACTGCATAATTTATTTTTAAGCATGTAAAAAAAATTCTTATCACTATGGAAGCAGTAGAAAAAGTGTGTTTCTGCATGAGGGTATTTATGTATGTTCAAGCATGCAAGTAACTGAATGGGTCGTTCTTAGTGTTTTAGAACCTAGTGCTCTAAAATGATATTTAGATTTTTATAAGAGAGTAATTTCATGTAAATATAAATAAGCAGGACTATCAGGCAGCTCTTCCTCAGAAGCTAAGATTCCCAGATAATTTTTTCAGAGATTTTTAGACAATAAAAGGAACTGATGTGATGGGAACTTCCTCAGAATATTGGTCATCTGTCTTCCTCTGGAAGCAGGAAAAGAAATGAAAATTAGGGTCCTAAGTTAATAATAAGAGCACATATTGTAGCCCATGGACACATTTCTCCCTTAGAGGCTGGTGAGATGATCAAATTGGTTCATCTCTCCCTTTGTCAGTTATTGTTTCAGAATCCACTTTGAGCATAAGGAAATATCGAACTTGACACCAGATGAGATTCTGTTCCTTCATATCATATTTCCCTGTGTGATAAGTCCTGACAAAGAAATGGGCACTAGTATCAGAGGTGGCTGTTTCCCAGATATCTATTACTTACCTCAAGAAGGATCTTGGAGAACTGTGTTTCATAACCAGTGATTCTGCTAATAACAACTTAAACATATGGTGCAGGATATTTCAATCTCAATTTTGATGTTTAGAGACAAGAACAGAAATCTTGAAAAAAAAAAAATCCTTTTTTGAAAAAAAGAGTTTAAAGTCTCCAAGTATAATTTTAATTTGATGATGAAACAAACTTAAGAGTTTTAACCAGCCTACCAAAGGGACCTATTTTCTGAGGCAGAGAGAAATGTATCCAAGACAGACTTGCCACCAGCACTGTGTTTAGATGCTGGAGAGAGGAACAGAGGGGAGAAGTTAAACCACACAAGGATATGCATCTTCGTTGTGTCTTTCACAGCCAATTCAAATGGGCAAAACTCAGGGTTCTAAAATTCATCTTTTCCAGATTCTTTCTGGCACGCTACCCCAGTTCAGAACCTAAAATAAAGATTTATAAAAATTGTATCTTTTACTTGTTTTTGAGAGAAAGACCAGAAAGTACCCTTTCAAATACTTTTCAACTCCAAATAATGATTGCTCACGGAATCAACTTCTCTGAAGATTCACCCTTTTTTTCACATGAAAAACTCTCTTTTTTAGACTAATAAATATTTCTGGGAAAAAGAACAGAAAATGCTGTCAAGTAAATGACAATTGTCTCTCTCAATGAGCATCTGTGTGCAACTTTGAGGCAAATCATAGAAGATTGAGCATTACATGTGTTATCAGCTGTCTTGAGCTTATTCAGGGTCCAAGTTTTAGGTTTTCATTCAAGGTAGATTCCAGAGGTTCAATGTATATAGGAATCAGAGCATGATCTTAGTGAAAGCAAACTGCATGTGATTTACTGACAAAACACTTGCTGAGGTAAGAAACCTCTTGTTTGAAGGTCTATTGGCACACATGTATCATTGAGTAGTGTGTGTTCAACTGTAGATCATTTGCTACAGAGGTCTTACTGCTACTCCTGACAGCCTTGAATTTTCAGATAGAAGATAAGGTTCATAATGGTTCTCATTTTAAGAGACTGAGATGTAGCAGCTGCTCCTCCTCAGCCTACATGAGAAGGCTGAAAAATGCAATACGCACGTGAAATATGAATATGTTTCCACGGCACAAAGAATAAACACATGCAAGTGGTAGTGATGTGTAAACCTCTGCATTGTCTCCATGTCACCTGCTATGTGCGGATCAGTGCACTTCTGACTCAAGCAAGTTAGAAGCACAACAGGCCTATGCAAAAGGATTTAAAAGAGACTGAAATAATTTTCAGGAAGAACAAGACAAAAAGTAGGAAGATCACAGGATCATTTATGCTGCTGTTAGTTCTCTAATCTGTCAACATATCCAAAAAAGTTTTTAACTAATTTGGAAGCTGTAACAGGCAAACATATCAGCAGAGAGTTAAGCCTCAGCAAAAGAATCTTACTGCACAATTATAGGAGTTTCCTAATGACGCCTTTGCATTTCACTTTCCAGAGCTTGGCCGATAAACTGAGCAACCACTGTTTCACCTCAGTGTGCTGCATACAGGATTTATGTGGTTTGTCTTTTGGTCAGTCGTTTTCTTTGATGCTTTGGTTGAATTTACTGAATAGTTTTTTGTTTATGGGGAAAGATTACTATGGGTAAGTTGAGGGAATTTTTCACTTAGTAGTTATTATTGATATTCAGAATGTTAATTTAATCAGTGACTAGTGTTTTATACACCTCTTTAACAACAGAACTGCTTATGCTATCAAATGAGATCCCAAAGAACATTTACCTTATATATGCAGAGATTTATATATAAATTATAGTAGAATATGTTATTAAAATATAATCATATTACTTCAAGAAATATAATATCTATAAGCTGTTATTATAAGTCATTATTTATTGCATATAACAATCTTACTTATTTTATACTGCACATTTATATTGTGTATTTAAAAATTATTGTTATTCCCATTTAAATTCATTTGACAAAGGTGTTCCCCAAACTGTATCTCTATTAGAAATTTTAGTTTGACTTGCTAAAACTTTTTTCTAGACTGATTTATTCTGGGTCTACTCTGCATTTATATGCTGATTGCTGGATCTAAGATAATAACAATAATTCTCATTTTGTGTGAAGCTGGAATATTGACTTAAGTACACAACTATCACTATTCCCTGCTGGTCTGAAGGTCTTATAATAAGAATGGTCTTATATAATAAGGTCTTAAAATAAGAAACAGGTCTTATTTCAAATACTGTCATTATGGGGCAAACATTTAAGAAAATAATATTATCAAAAGGCTAGTCTACATTCTGTTTTTTTTTCTACAGGTATTGTTGCACTAATATACAGTGTATTTACTTGCTTTAAAACACGATCTCCATCCATAAGCCTTTGGTTTGGTTTTTAAATGTACTGAACACTAAACAGTTTCACTAAAGAAGACTTCACTAAGAGACTGAAGTTTTATTCAGGGACTTCCACATCCTTTTTTAAATTTGTGTCCTAGAACTGCACACATAATTTCTGCTGAGGCTGCATCAATGCTGATCAGGCACAGTGAGATAATCAATTCTTTTGACAATCTGGTGATGCTGTATTTGGTTTTCCCTCTTGGCAGACAGGGCTGACTCATATTGAGTACTGTTGACCAGCACCTCCAGACCCTTTTCTGCAGGACTGCTTTCAAGCAACTCCTCTCCCTTGTACTTGTGCCCAGCATTACTCCATTTTAGATGCAGAATCTGGCACTTCATCTTGTTAAATTTTGTCCCATTATTTATAGGCCAATGCTCCATATCTGTCTAGAACCCTCTGCAAGATCTGTTGCTCTCCATAAAAATCAAGAGCAGTTCCCATTCGGTATCATCAGTAAACCTGCCTGTAGTGCACTCAACTTCTGCATCCAGGCTGTTGGCAAATATACTGAACAGGACAGGCCCTAGAACTGAGTCCTGAGGAACACCACTGATGATCAGTCTCCAGATAGATGTAGCCCCAGTCTCTACAACCCTTTAACTCTGCCCTTTAGCCAGTTCTTCACCCAGTGCATAATAAACCTGCCCATCCCACAGCTGGACAACTTGTGTGGAAGAATGCTGTGAGGGGCAGTTTTAAAAACCTTACTAAAATCCAGTAAAACTACATCCAGTGCCTTCCCTTCATCCACTTGATTGGGGACTTTATCACAGTAGAAAAAGAACTGTATCCTGTGGGAGGGACCCCAAGGCGGAGCATGAGGAGGAAGGAGAAACAGAAACAAAGACTTAGGGACTGACCACAAAACCCATTCCCCATTCTGCATTGTCCAGAGGGAGAAAGTAGAAGAGTCATGAGTGAAGATGAGCCTGGGATAGGAGGGAGATGGGGGGGAAGTGTTTTTAGACTAGTTTTTGTTTCTTATTATCTTCCCTTGTTTAATTGGAAACAAATTAAGTTCATTTCCCCGAGTTGTTCCTGGTTTTGCTGTGGCAGTAAATGCTGAGTGGTCTTCCCATTCTCATCTAAACTGATGAGCTCTTCATCATACTTTTGTCCTCTGTCATGTTGATGGAGGGGAAGTGATAGAATGATTTGATGGCATCTGGAGACCAGCCAAGGTCAGATCACCATAATATTCCAAAAAAAAAGAGGAAAAAAGATTTTTCTGATTATCTAGAATATATTATAGTACATCTCTGGAATGTAGTTAAACTTTCCTCAAGCAAAGTTAATGTAGCAATCAGATCTGTGTGGTTTCTTGAACTTCCTGTTCAGTATCTTGGTACTCATGTAAAAAAGTGGTAGTTCTTCAGCACTACATCCTATGTAGTATGAAAGGTCCTTTCTGTTTTCCTAAACTAATCCGTTTTCATCTATATAGCTGAAATTCTGAAAATAGTGTGTCTGCATTTTCTGCACAAGGACTGTGATATATTTCCTGCGGCAGGTATTTGCTAGGAATCTAGGCTAAATTCTTCAGTGAGTCATTCTTCAGGCTCATTTTAGGTCCCTAATTTATGAATGTTCCTCCAAATTGTTTTTTTGAGTTCATTTCATAGAGACAATATTTAGACAAGAGTTTCAAATTACAGGCACAGTTTTCAGATAGGAAGATAAGGCAATGGTAACTTTTCTTACAAAATAGAGGGAAGATACTGAGATCAAGATAAAGAAGAATGAGATCATTGAGTCAGAGTAAAGTTTTTCCTTTTTGTTTTTGTACTTTGACATTAGGAAAAATGAAAGACAGCATAAAAACCCCTCAGCTTTCCTGAAGGTTCTTGAAGCCTGTGAAAATAAAGTTAATTCAACTTTCTTGAAGGTTCTTGAAGACTGTGTAAGTGAAGTTAACTCAATCTTAAGAGAAAATTTGAATACCACATCTGTCCATTGTGTATGCTAATAATTTTGCCACTTATAAATAAAATGAACAGTGCAGTGCAGAATAATTGCTTATTTCCAAATACTTCATAAAGATTTTTATTATAGTTACCCTGTGTGCTTGGATGAGTGCTTTAAAGTCTCCCTCAGCAGGCAGTGATACAGTAGACCACAGCAGCACTAAAAAAAACCACTATAGCCTATTATGTCATTGAACTGTGCATGAAGAATTTCCTTGGTAGTATTTATTGGTGCAATACACCATGACAGCCATAGAATGTATGGTCACGCATTTGATGGAGGAATCACAACAGTTATATTGAGATCTCATGGAAATTAGTACTGTCCCATGCACTTCAACCAAAATCGTAATAGCGCTCGTGTGTCCTGTGATCACCATGGAGGAAACTGAGAATAATTGTTACTGTGGCAGACCTGATCTTTAAGTATGAGGTTTTTCCATTATACACATTTTTCACTAAATGCTAAAACAAAATGTCAAAACGTGCAACAAGTTTTTACTTAAAATTTTAAAAGCCATGAGACTCAGACTGGTTTTTCTATCCATATTTAACTAATTACATTGCACCTTGAAGTATTTTAGGGGTATAAAAAGACTGTGTGATCTTATTGACTTTGTGGGCCATAATCCTCCCTAAATACAAAAGCTGTGTAAAAATAATCCAACAAAAGCCAGGAACTACAGAGCTAAGGCTTCTTATTCCATCCCTAATACATTCTACGTCTGGGGGCTGCATTTGGTTTTCTTTGGTTCTGGGCACACCTGCTAGTAAAATACCGAGCTGATTCTGCACAAGCCTCTGATTCCTATTATGTCTCTTCTTTTTACCCTCTTCATGAGAAGGTGTAGGATTGTGCAGTTTTCATGAAGGTATTGCTAGTTAGTGCAAAGAGTAAACTTAGCATAGGTTTCCAACAAAAACTTCTTCAATTTAATCTATTATTATAAGAATTAAAACTCTCTGTTCTGTGTCTCCACAAATGCCTTATATGGAGTTCCTAAAAAGAATTTAGGTTTCCCAAATCTTTAGTCACTTCTGAAGCTTTCTGAAATCTGTACTGTGGTAGGAAAAAGTGAACAAGTATAAAATGGTTATATGGTTCTTCCTCACAGCCAGAGCAAGAGCCTGCAGTGAGATTGAAATCTCAGCTGTTACATGAAGTTCCTCAAGTATACAGAAACAGCACAGAAAAAAAAACCTTTCCATGTTGGAGGAAACACCAGTGATTTTGTCAAAGTGAACATTTCCTTTCAGAGAATGGAAAAAATCAATAAACACTAATTGACATTTTTATTCTACTCATATAATCCTTTAGGTGAAACAGTGAGGTAAAATTTTTCTTCACCCTTACTTTGCCTTTTTTTTCTTTTAATATTTTTTATTTTGTGCAGGTTGATACTTTATTTTGCATAGACAGCTTGTCTTTTTTTGTTTGCATTTTTTTTTTTTTCCTTCTCAATGGAAAGGATATTTCACAGTGAGATCTAGCTTTTCTTCTGCTCTAAACTTATTTACATATCTGCAAAGTGGGTGAAAAATAATTTCATCGCTTGGTTGGTTAAAATTTGTGAGCAGTCAGTGCATGAGTAACCAAAGTCTGAGACAGTGGATAATCAGGGTGAAAATACATCTTAAAAAATAACAATTCTCTAACTTTTTAAAATTATTAATTTTACATTAGATAATGGGAAAAGGCTATGAAGCAGCTAAGTGTATACAACACATTTTGCAAAATTCACCTCTGCATTCATGTTACTAAAGTTAATCTGGGAATAAATTTATTCCCCAAATTGATGCAACAGCTTTCTTTGATACAGTAAAAGGTTTCTGTATGGAAACCACTGCTGAAAGCCTCTGTTTGTTAACTACAAGACAGTGCCTTGGGAATACAGTGATATGTTTTTTCAATCAGAAGTTGAGAGCTCCCTATATATAGGCTTGTAGAAGTTCAGCCTCTTTTTAACAGTGGAGTGCAGAAAGGAAGCAGTGAAGGAACAGAAGTGTTTTTGTAATATGGTCCTTTTAAAAAACTTGCTCCATCAGAAGTTGTCAAAAAATAATTGAAGCTACCTCTATAACTTGATAAAAGAAACAATTTTTTTTGCTATTAACATCTGTTTTGATAACAAAAATTCTGAACCAAAATTAATCCAATCTTTTAAATTAGTTCCTTCTGAGCAAAATCAAACTATATATAATTAATGGTTTTATTCAAAATAGCATCCAGCATTTGAAGGGGATATTTGCAATCCAAAAACTAAAATGAAAAGGAAGTTGTTCTTTCAAGGATGGCCTTTCCTCTATATTCTCAAATATAGGCCCTAAAAGGACTTTTTAAAGAATGACAATAATCCTATGCAGCCCCTTCTGTAGAACATTAAATAGGATCAAAATATTTTCCTAAACATTGAAAAAGAAAGTAGCAATTACAGTTTAATCATCCCAGTTACAGAGCTTCTACTTGCTTGTTTCCACATCCTGTGCTTATTGCCTAGCATACCACTGTTTCCTACACTGTCATAATAAAACTAAATATAAAACATATGCAACTGGCGCTTGGACTTGGTTTTGAAATACTTACAGCTTTCATGTTGTTCACCAAAGATGTAGGGGAGAAAATGGTTCTGTGCTGTTTGTGACTCCCTTAAGAGTCCTTGTAGAAAATTTAATGCAAATGTTATTCTATTTTTATGTCACATACTGTGCTCATAATAACTGAACAAATTATTGATTTTCAGTGGGGAGATTATTTAAAACACTTATTCTATGCTTTCTGGATCAGTACTAACCATAGTCATGAAGAGCACTCTTATTTAAAATGTGTAACTTATTATGCCACTGGAGAAACTGCTGAGTTTACAGTAACATGCTACTGACATCACTGCCCTGGTCCTTATATTTAAAACAATTGAAATACTTATAAGATTTCTACATATTATTTTACAATAGTTTAGTTTAAAATGACTATATATTTCAGGTCATTAAGTGCTTCACCCGTGGGACTCATGGCTGCAAAAGTTAAAATCATATTACCATCAGAAATGCCAATAACTCATTCTTGGGAAAAGGAAGGAAGGAAGGAAAAGAAAGACAGAAAGAAGAAAGAAAAAGCCTAGATAAAAACCAAATCTGTACTTTCAAGATTGGGTAAGGTATTTACAATACCATTTACAATACAATGTCAATAACATTGAACTTCAAAGACATACATTTATGCTATGCATGTGGCTTCAGAAACATTAATATTCCAGAAAAGGAAGACATAAGTTCTGGAAGCCATCTAAATGTTAGAAAATAGTGATATAAAGTGTATACTTAGCTGTGTAGTAGTAAATTAACAAAATAACCTGTGTTCAAGAGTAAAGAGGCAGAGAAATTTACCAGAGTGCTTTGGAAGAGCCATGACTGAGTAGCAGAGCAGGAAAAAGTATTTTTGCCTTTTTTCTATATTTCCATTCAGAAATCTTTTTCCTTGGAATTAAGTTCAATAAGGAAAGAGTAGGGAGGAAACTGTTGGTCTTGCAATGGAGAAGAGTAGCAACTTTCAGAGATACAAATGTGACTGGAGGCTTAGCGACAGGGGAGAGCATTGTTACTGTGAAACTGAATAAATTGCTTGCAAAACCAGACCTGTGCTTGCAACCATTATGAAATATACCTTTTCAGTAATGTTAGCTAAATGTAAGGAGGACAGAGTGCCCCTGAAAACACACATGGTCCTCTGGAGACAGGTGAGACTAGGAGGATGCAACAAACTCCTTGGTTATCAGTTTGCATGAAAGAGCAGAAAGAAGGGCATATTTCTCAAGATATAGAGGCTCTGAAATCCCAAAACACAGAGGATGGTGAACCTTACAAACGCCATCCTCTCCTGCATTTTGTTTGCCTTGATACCCAGTTTTCAGACACATTCACAGACTGACACCTTCCCTTGTTTTAGGCCCATGCACTCAGCTCCACCTCACCTGCACCTTTGTCTCTAAATCCTCCTGATAAAGAAAATTCTCATGGTGTGGTCACCTACTGCAAACGTACTAATTATATTTGCTGATGACTTATGGTACACATTAGTTAAATAAATGCTATGCAAGGTGAGCAGTTTGCACAACTATTGCAAAGCTCAGGACACTTGTCAGGATAATGATTTTGCTGGTCTGTAGTAGTCTCACCCCAAATTAGTGCCGGACAGAATTATTTTGGACTGAAAGATCAGAAGTATTTCTTAGAAATTTTACAGTAGAAGTTATGTTATGCTGCATGACTGGCACAATCAGAATGACAAAGAAGACACACCAGTAATATGAGTGAGGATTGATCACTTCCTCTTGTGGTGTTTCCTGCCATTTAATATAAGGACATATTCAGGCACATCTAAATGCTACAGGGAATTTTCTAGTGTGAGGAAGTCTGTCTCTAATTCTAGCTAGCAAAAAAGAAATGCTAGCAAGGGCAATACTCTGTTAATTCACTCTGCAACAGGTGGGACCTGTTTTATTTTTACTGACAAACTCTCTCCACCGAACAAGAATTTATGTGTATAAAAGTATTTTGAAACTATATCATGTGTCTCAAATTAGATTGGAGATGTTGAAATTTATGTTGGAGTATAACGTAATACAATTCCTCACTCTAGATTTTCTTTCCTCATGTTTCTATGAAAGGACAGACTCAAATTAATGCCAGTGAAGGTCATGAGTCACCTATTTAATGCAGTAGTATCTTTCAGGAGAGAAATTTTTCAGATAATTCAGCCTATGTGCGTGTAATGTAATCTGTGTAACTTCTGATCACTGAAGTTGAAATTATGTTGAGAGGTAATTTTTTTAATGCAGACATTGATATCGCTTCCTATTAATTCTGTTAAGCGATGTGGTAAGAGAGACTCTCCAAAGATTGCTTTGAACCTTTATGTGATCAACACAAAAATGTTAGTAGAATATTTCAACTTTTTTTACCTTATGACTCAATTATTCATTTGCTCCTAACTATAAAAGTGGAGGCCACATCCAAGCTTATCTATTGAAATACATCATTGTGTGATATTCTTGGTCCCTTTATTTCTCTTGTAAAAAACAAATCTCCCATCCTCAGACTTCCAGTTGACTAAAAGCTGCAGTTTCTTTTTCTTTTTTTTTTTTTGCAATAAATGGCACAAAGTGTGAATACATTTAGAAACGTGTATTTGAAGGATATCAAAAGCCAGACCCTCATGGCTTTTGTTAGTTGTCACTTGTGATTTTAATTTACTGTCTTTCAATACATTATCTTTATTAAAAGGAAGTAATTAAAAAAGTAATTAAAAGATTATTAAAATATGCATATAAATAAAGGGAGGAGACAAGTGTTTGGTAGAGAGCGAGTAGCAGCCTTATTCTGTTTTATTCCCACTGAAAACTTGCCATTTGTTTCTGATATAAGGGATTTCTCTAATTATTATCAATAAAATGAAAGGAATAAGAGAAGTTAGCATCTACATTTTTAAGTAGAATTTTTTTCAGCCTGCAAAAAAAACTAACACCAAAATCAAACGTAACTTTTGTACCCCCCTACAACAGTCACTAGTTCACAATCTGTTGTGAAGGAGGCATAATGAAATTTTCCTGAATGTATTAAAATTTCTCCTAATGATTGAATTATCATTTGTATTTCATGTCTTAAGAAATAATTTTTGTTCTTTGTTGAGTGCTCAATGTCATCTTTCCTTTTGTTAGAAAGTAAATTAAATAACTCAAAGAAGCTTTGTGCAGAAATGTTTGCTCCTTTGTTCAGTCCCAGAATGTTGGGAATACAGATAGCCTCCTTTCTTTGCAACAGCAAGTGTAATAGCTTTGACAAGAACATGAGAAGGATAGTTGTGAGCAAAGACAAAATGCAAATAATATGGCTAAGGGCCCGGTTAGGGAACAGTTAGCACAAGTGTGAGCTACTATTACCATTTCAAGCTTTGCTGAAGTCATTTCAATCTTGAAAATATTTATTTTGGAATTGATTTGAAAAAAGTCTGAAAAACAAAATAAAATTGTGCTACTTGCCACTACTTTGCTGATAATATGATATACAAACAGTTCTTTCCTGAATTTAGAAGAGATAGGCTTCAGCTGCTTTTCAGTAGAAATTAAAAAATGAGTGCTTTCACTAATTGGGCAGGACCCTAATATCATATAATGTACAAACAGCAAAATTGTTCTGAAATAATTTTGACTTTTCTTTGTTTTCCTTTGAAATTACATAAGAACTCTTAAGCATAAAAATCTATGGGATTTTGGCACAAAAACTGCCAGATCCACAAACTGTAGTACTTCAAGGGATTTAGTTCATACTATTAATAATTTGCATCCTTCTTATGAACTATTGTCTAAATTTAGAGGTGCCTAAACTGTCTAGATAATTTTTTGTCAGGCAGGCTTCTAATGTTGCAAAAAATACTGAGTCCTTACATCACTATGGAACTCACACAGTCCAGAGAAACTTGCTAGGCTGATTGAATGGATATGATTCCTCAACAGATTATTATTTTAACACGGCTTTTCTGAAACCCTTGGTCAATGAGGATATTGGGCTTTTATGTAATTTTTTAATTTAATTGCAGGACACTCAATTCTTAAAGGAATGCTCAACATCCCTCCCTCTTGAGTTGTGTTAAGCCTAACAGAGCAGTCAGTCTTTTCTTTCCATGTTTCAATCACAGCAGACTGTGTTGGAAGCAAAATTATTAACATGAAACTGGCCTGCAGGAGGACTGCAGTATGAACTTTAGCTCAGAATGACTCAGTAATGGGAAGATTTAGCTAGTTGACTCCCACAGCTTTAGCCCAAACTTGAGTCTGCTGTGAGTGTTATCACTAGAAAGCTAGGCAATAAAACACCTCAGTTTGCCTACACTTGTAGGTGAACAGGAATTTGTGGAAAGAAATTTGAAGGTATTCAAGTAGCAGTGAAATGTCTTCGTTTTTAGAAATTTTTGTAATATTAATTTTTATGTCCTACTTAGAAATCCAATAATTTGACAAGACCCTAAAGATCTGCAATACCTATAGGTACCCGTCTCCATACCAAGAGGGAGCCTTTGTCCAGACAAGCAAGTTTAGATTTTCATTGTCAAGAAAGTATCTAACTGTTATCAAACTTCTGTGAAGTATTTCCACTGACTTCACTGAGCAATGGAAGATGGCTAAAACAAGTCATTAAGGTCCAGAACCTTCTGATTATTTAGGCATCTTGACGTCATTGGTCTCAGTAGGAGTCATGTGTCAGACATGCTGAAGGATCTGCCATGCGTCCGAACCACCTTTGCAAAATTATGGTAATGTCTGAAACCTTCACACAGGAGATCTGAGTATTGGGGTTACACAAATGAGATTATACTCCTTATCTTTCCCAAGCTGTTCAAAATCAAGTAGGAAGGCCAAAAGAAAGGAAATTTCAAAAAGTGTTTCCATTTTGAGCATATATCCAATCCAGAAAAAAAGAAAGCAAAGCCGCAAAATAACAAAGTCTGTTTAGTTTTACTCTTGCATTATCTTGAGGTAGAGATGCTGCCTAATGGTTGGCCTGGAGCATATCACAATGAATAAGTACAATGGTCAAGCCTTTTTTTACCTGAACCTAGCTCATAGTTCAGCTGCCAGCCCCTCTAGCCAGTCCCAAGGCTTTATGGATCTGCAAAATTTGCTTAGGCAGCAGTTTCACTAAGAAGAAAAGGAGAAAGAAAAACCCAGGAAGCAAACAGTGTTTTGTTTAAAATAGGAGCGTAGATCACATTCTAGCAGCACCCAAACCCACATTGCTGACAACACTGTCAGTACAAAAACAAATAATCCTTTTAGGAGACATGATTTAATTTTCCTTTCCTAAGCTGCTCCAAACGAATAAGCAGGGAGAATAGCTCAGGTACTTTCTTCCTCTTTATCTCTTGGGACAGAAAGCTTTGAGGGTTTCTAAGCCGTTCCTACTGTCCCCCAGACTTTGTCAGTATTGGTGAGACAGCAGAGGTGGAAGGTACACAGAAGAGTGTTGACAGCTCTGCTTGGCCGTGTTATTTTTCCCCACGTGTAATACCTGCGATGTCGCATTGATATAACTTTCTTTTCGCTGCACTCCTCCATTTCCTGAGTTATACTGACTGCCCTTCAAAATCACAGCCTGGAGGTAAATCAGCGGTGTCTACTTGGACCTATTTTAAACAAAACTACCAGAAAGATGCCTCATGAAAGCATTCTGTATGGTAACACTCTGCCAAAAATGGTCCATCCTACTCAAGTAACAAGCTTAGTCAAGTCTGACTACATTTCAAGAATATAGAATTTTGATATTGCCCTTCTTGGTGGCAAATCCTGCTTATCGCAGTGATCGCTTGGTGAGGTGTTCCATATTCTGTGATCCAACAGCTCAGAACTAATACTGTTTTATATTAAACTGCAATCTAAATTATAACTGCTTCAGGGACCACTTCAGACTATGAATACAGGTTGCATTACCAAAAATTGGTGATACAGGTGTTAAATTATCATGATAATGGTCTCCTGGTGCAGAGAAAAAATCCAGAATATATTTCAGCTCCATTTTCATAACACTTTGGAAGATCCTTCTGCATGGAAGTGAGCAAATTCTTCCTGTTTTCAGAAGTATAAACAGCTGGTGACCTCCTCTCTCTCTCTGCATTATCATATATCATTTTAACTTTAGTGGAGATAGCAAATAATTATCATAATAATTATATTTATTACAGCACTGCAGAACTGCTTTAGAACTCATCAGGTAATATGAATTACTTTTTAAAATAAAGACTTAGTATAAGCCAACAGAAAAAAGGCATGAAAGCCATCTAACCAATGTTTAGTTAGATGCATTGTACATCTACTGAGCTAGTCACATCTAGGTCTTTTATAGATATCAAGAGGAAAAAGAGAGAATTTACTGAGAACTATGCTCCTGACTTATTTTAGATAATTACTGTACTATAAGATGAATTACATCCAAGACTTTCTAGTTCCTTCTAATAACTACAAGTGAAGCTGAAGGTGCCTGCTCTGGATCCAGACATATTCACAAGATGAATCTCATCCCCTCTGTGAACCTAACAGTACTTCTAAATTGTAGGCTTCTCTGCAGGGTCAATCCAGTCCAGCTGTGCAGAAAGGAGCACTGTTGTGAAACAGCTAAACCCCCACAAAATCAGAAGTATATCCTCTGCACTGGATGGTTTTAGTGGGAAGGGAAGGAGAGAGATAAAGGCCGTTAGCCTGATAAATCCATGTTCAGTGTTAGCTGGCTCCACAGTGTTTCAACTGAACTGCTTTCAACACCTGAACAAGCATCACTGCCTGTACAGAGCACAGCCATCACCATTTTACGTGTTCTAACACATCTGTGCTCTATCCATACTGATAAGTTAAATGTCTCTCTGTTTTCCAGCACTGAGGTGACTGATGTGGCACAACTCCAGTTTTTATGCTATTATCCATATAACAACAGTGTTACTTTCTAAACATGCAAACAATGTGCGACCCTTGCTCACTCAAATCCCCCACACTGCGGAAATAAAAGGGAATACTGTCAAGAGGCCAAAATTATTCCTGAGACTTTCCATCAATTTGGTAACAGAAAGAGCCAGGGTCTTGGGTTCATTTGCAGGTCTTGCTCTCCATGCCCACACTTCCTCAGGGATTCTACCTACCCTGCCCAGGATGTCTGTTTCAGCCCCAGTTGAACTGACAGGAAATTTGTACAGTTGCTGCTAGACCTGCTACTGTGCAAGAACCTGAAAACACATATTTTGCACCAAAATCTCTTATGAGAAAAAATCCCTTCATTGAATTAAGACTAATGTATATAGTTGCATTTACTATTTGGTAAAGCAACAATGGGATGTAATCCTGTTTCTTATTTTCTTTCATGAATTCTTTCAAGAATTTTTAAACATATAAACAGCACAAACAGGTTTTAACCTGTTATTGATGAGGTTAGACACCTCACAACTGTCTCTGTCTTTAACACTGATGATGGACACTAGGCCACCTGGAACCTTGGTTTAGAAGACTATGAGTAGAGGGATGATAATCTACCAGATGAATCTGAAAGGAATAAGGACTTGCTGATCCAAGTGTTGGATCACATGGATGCACATGGAGCCTCATGGGAGTTATTCCAGGGTATTGAAAGAGCTTGGTGATGTTATCGAAGGACCTCTCTCTGTTATTTTTCGATGGTCTTCAGAGTCTGCGTGTCCCTGTGGAATGGAGGTTGGCAAATCTTGTTATAGTCTTCAAGAAGGGTAAGAAGCAAAACCCTGGTAATAACAGGCCTGTCAGCCTCCCTTCATTGGTAAAATTATGCGGTTACTGACATTTAATGAAAAACACTTGATACGCAATACAATCTCTTTGGTTATAGCCAACACAGGTTCATGAGGAGAAAAGTCCTGTTTAACAAACTTAATTTCCTTCCACGACAAGGCAACCCATTAGTTGATCAAGGGAAGCCAGAAGTGTTTTATTTTAACAAAGCTTTTGATACTGTCTCTTGGAGCATTTTTCTGGACAAGAAGTCTATTCAGATTAAAGAAGAGAACAGGTGACCTCATCACAGTCAAAAACTTCCTCCAGGTGGGCTGTAGAGGGGAAGCTGCTGATCTGCTCTCTCTGGTGACCAATGATGGGATTTGAGGAAATGGAATGGTGCTTCACCAGGGGAAATTCAGCTTGGATATTAGGAGATGGCTCTTCACTGAGAGGGTGGTCAGTCACTGGAACAGGGAAGTTTTCATGGCCCCAAGCCTAGCAGAATTCATGGAGTTCCTAGATGCTCTTAGCCATATGATTTAGTTTTAGGTAGTCCTATGAGGACCAGGCAGCCAAAATCAACGTTCCTTGTGGATCTCTTCCAGTATGAGATATTCTGACTCTATACCTTAGAAACCAATATGGAAACTACATTGATGTTCCAAGGCTTAGGTTTTAAAAAGCCTCAAATGTAAAAATGGGTTTCATGCTAACTGAATTATTATAAGCCATTTACTACTAACATTCTTTTGCCAATATGAATTTCTAACAATATAATACTCTTTTGTAATACTAATACATTTGCATACTTGCTGTGAAGGTATTCCACTTGCTTATATTTGGCAGTGAAATTTTAAGTCCCTGTATTATCCATGAACAAGGTGATGCAATAATACATATTTAATTCTTCAGAAGACAGACACAAAATTGAGTGTGTTGCTGTCTGTGGAAGTGTTTATCCAATTTAAGCTTATTCTCACTGAGGTCATTTCAGTCTATTGAATAGCTCGTAATGCACAAAGCAAGACAGACTTAAAAAGGGAAAGAAAGAAGATTAAACAGAAAGAGTAGGATTACTTAAAGAAGATGTTCTGTGGTGAGGAGGAAGCTTTGAGCCTCATAAACTGGGAGGCTTGACTTACAACTCAGCACGCTGTACTCATGTATCACATATGTACATGTACAAATATCAGGAGCACTGAGCTAGTGACCGTCAATACTCTCTGGCTTCACAGAACACACAATAGTAGAATTTATCATTCACCTATTTTCAGAATAATAACTAATGTAATCTTTAATTAAAGAACTTCAAAGCACATCTTTTCTTCTAATAGCCACCACTTGCAACACATGAATATGATTTGTTGGGATTTCTAGATTTTTCTAATGTTGCAGGGACAACTGACTGCACCCATATGCACATTTACTTGTCTTTCAATCAACACATAGAATTTGCAAGGTGATTCATTCATGAAAAAAAGAGGGAAAATGTACAGTAGTGCATTATAAACATAGTTAATGATCTCAGAAGAGATCTACAACAGTGCTGGACAAGATAATAAAGACTGCAGATTTAATGGCTTTGGCCTTCAGAATATTTAACATGAAACCATTTGGTAAAAATTACCTCAATGACATATCTATATGATACTTTATCTTGAGCTGAATACCACAAATTTTTCCATTTCTATGAGTACATGGGTATTCCATAGAATGCTAAATTTTTTCATCCAATTTCTCATCCCTGTACAAATAAAATACAGTATTTACCATTCTTATTCTGTTATAAAGAAAACAGCTGGGTGTAGTCCAGATTTCTAGATCTAAATCTGTCCAGTGACAACATAAATTATAGCATTGGAAACAACTGTTGCAGTATATTTCCTCAGACTGCATTCAGTGTAAGGGCCTGGTTACTATTAAGGATAATTCACATTTGTAAGACTTTGAAAGCAGAGGAACTCTCATGACAGAGAAGACAAATGGGAACAATAGTATGTCATGACTTACATCACATTTACCATCCTGCGCATCTAAGAGCCATTAAAACTCACACTAAACCTGACAAAAAGTTTCTATGAAGTAAATAGTTTCATTATTCCTACTTTACAAATGAGGAAACTGAGGCCCCAAAAGAACAAATAATATTCTTAATGACACATACAAATTAATGCAGCAAATAACTACAGACCTATAGTTTGAGCTCATAAGTTTGAATCTTAGTTCAACACTTTGAGAAATAAATAACACATGCTTCCTTTCATTAAATTACACCTTGTATTATTATTGCTGTTGTTGTTGCTGTTATTAGAAGGAAATTCATTAGTGGGAAAGTAACATTTTTTCAATTACACATGAAAAATTCTTCAGAGAATCAACACTGATAAAACTGAAGTCTGGACACAGGACTGAAACTGCTGAAGTTATTTCCAAAAGTTTGGGAAATTCTAGCATACTATTTGTTCCATCCTCTAATAAATTACAAGCACGACACACAGTGATAAAAGCCACAGTTTATAACTTAATTTCCATTTTTCCATATATCCTTGTAGGTCATCCAGAAAGTGGTTGAAAGCTAAGTTAACAATTCCTGTAGGTCCATACACTTTAGGAAGGAGAGGAAAAGAAAGAAGTGGAACAAGTAAAACTTTCACAATCACCGATTTCTCACCTTCAGGGAAGGATGGCCAGATACACTGCTCAGAGAAAAAGTGATCAGCTACACGATATCCTGTGCACCCTTCTTGTGGACTCCTTGTTAGTAATGAGCGGGAAAGATTAGAAATTGATGCTATAAATCAACACCTGTTTCTCAGAAGTTGCAGCAACTCTGCAGCCTGATGTTTTCTAGGATCTGCTATCTCACTCCTCCAAGAATAGGCATTGGAATTTTGATGAAATATTAGATAAAGTCCTGCTCACTGTAGAAAGAACATCACAAGCTAAAGATAGACAGAAGGTAAACAAGCACTGTGCAAGTTCCCAGTGCAAGCTTGTCGATATGGCTTATTCCTGATTAGTAAAAGTTTGCATTCCAGCTCTTCTCATCAATGTAAATTGCTAGATATCCTCTGTTATTCCAAAGAAAAGCAATATTTAATGTATAAAATCTGTATCTGCTTTCTTTCTGGTCGTCTCTAGATGTCCCATCAACACTACTGATGTTAAACAAATCCTCACATGGAATCACATGCAAGTCTACTGATTATAATAAATATGTTTTAAGTTGGGTTGTATTTGAAAGACAAGGGTACAGCTTTTTCTTTTGAGGTCTTTCTCTTGTCTCTGAATGCAACAGCACACAGCAAAGAGGATGTTCTTCACCTGATAAAATAAATATTTAAATCTCCAATGTCTTTAAGAGAATAACAATCATCTAAAGTGTCTGAACAACAACTTTTAACTTTACAAGAAGAAAATGTTGTGGCTTTTTTCTTTTCCTGATGCAAAACCTGGTGAGGTTATTGGCTCTTTCTGGCATGACCTGTCATACAAATTGCAGATAAATTTCATGGGTTTATCTGCATTCATGTGAAAGGAAACTTTATTAGAATTTAGGTATTTCGATCTTTCAACAACAAAGTTATTGTGATTTTTTTATGGTTTAGTGAATTATTCAGAATTTTGTCAGCTCTTTTAAAAAGAAGATTAATCTTACACATTTTTTTCACTGACTCACACTTGCTGAGAGCTCTGCTTTCATCCTTATCTAGATGGTTACCTGTGTGCAGTTACTAATTGTTTCTTATAACTTCATTGGTGTGCTTCAGCTGAGAAGGCAGTTCAATACTTTTTCTGATTGACACATTCTATAGATTTATTTACCCCATATTTTCTGTTCTTTTCCTAATAAATGTTTTTAGAACAGTCACTGCTGACCTAAATGCTTATTGCTTTTGTTCTGCCCCATTTCTTTTATCAATGTGCCCAATCCGTCCATTTATGGTGCTTCATAAGCATGTTTTTATAATAGTTTTTTAACATTTTTTACATTTTTTAAAAATTTCTTTTGTATTACCTTTATGCAGATATACCAGGGCACGGTCATGTTTTACAAAAACTACTTGTACTGCCAATGATTGCTTAAATTATTGCCACTCTTATGTACATAACTTGCTACAGATGTTTATTAAAAAGACACAGATACTTTCTGCCCTACTTGGGAAGATTACATATATATATATATTTGTATATATATATGTTTTTTTTTTTTTGTTCATGTGCATCTGTGCTTGGTATTTCTTAACCAGTTTGCACAGTTTTCCTGTATGTGAAAATAAGGATGTTGCATGATATCTGGCTCACCACCTCCAAGAAAAACACATTGTACATCAAATATTCTGCAACAAAAATACAGTAGTTTACAACCTGTGTCAACAAATAATGCCTTCCTTGGGGCATGAATGTCAGAGCTAGAGCATAGGCAGTTTTTTATTCTGTAAAGCAAATGCTTTTAAGCCTGTCTTGCATCCATTTCTATATAATTAAGAGAAACAAAGCAACACAAAATCTTGAACACTGTGAAATGCTAATTAAAAGTAATAGACACAATATAATAAATCAGGAATTTAAGATCATTTTTGTGCTTTGAACTAGTTGGTCTTGTCCCTCTAATTAATACCATGTCATATTTTCATGCTTCATGTATCCAGTTGCTGTGCCAAGTAGTCTTTATCCATTCAACCATTTCCCTCAGGGGTTAACTATTTTAGTCTCAGTGTATTTTGAATGATAGTGTTCATATTCTAAATTCAAAGTGCATTTTCTTCTTGCTTTGAATTCTACATGAACTAGCTGCCCTTTTTTTTTAACAAGACAAAAAATTTTACTGAAATTATATAAATTCCTGAAATCTTATTTTGCTAAATCATTGAGCTAATTTTATTCACATACTAACAAGTGCTTTGGTCAGAGGCACAAATATTTGCAGGCATACATGCAAAGCTGTTCTAACAGCTAGTAGCTAACAGTTTCATCAGCTAGTAAAATATTTCCTTTCTTACACAGAAAACATAAACATTCTAATTTTACATAAAGTGATGGAATCTTTGTCCACGAACCTGCATAAGAAGGTAAGTGCTCAAGGGCTTATGTACTCAATGAGAAAAAATGTAACAATATGAAACATCACAAGATGATAGAAATAGGAATTTAAGCAGATTACAAAGGGCAATGAGGAAATAAGATCATATCATTATAGCATAAAATTGAATGTAATCTCAATAAGAGCATATGAATACAATGCCCACCAGAAGAGAAAAATCTGATCCTCATACTCTTGCAAGGAAGGCAAGCAGGGCTCCATCACGTGTAAAGGTGACTTGGGAAGACAATTGTCATGACTTAGGAAGTCCCTCTCCTTTTTCCACCAGCTTTATACACTGAACATGATGCCATAAGGTCTGGAATATCCCTTTGGACAGTTGTGATCAGCTGTCCCAACTAAGGCCCCTTCCAAGTTCTTGCAAACTCCCAATCTACTCACGGGTGGTATGGGGTAAGCTGCAGAAACGGCCTTGACTCTGTCTAAGCACAGAAGTAACAAAATCATCCCTGTGTTACCAACATTGCTCTCAGCACAAATTCAAAACACAGCCCCATGCTGGCCACTATGAAGAAAATTATCTCAGCCAAAATTAGGGTATGATTCAATGGTGGAAATAGAGTGCATATTATAGGGAACAATATCCAGCTGCATAGGAACACATTTTGTCTTGTTGTGCTCTGGAAAGTTCAAGATCAAAGAAAAAGGCACCGGGAGGAAGAGGACAGGTAGATGTACAAGAGGAGGAAAGACAGATGAGGGGAAAGAATCAGTCGAACTAGGACACCCAGAGGGAAAGTCTGGTCCACACAATTCTAGGCATCACACCAAAGCGAAATATCAAAGTAGACTTCCCTTTACACCCTACTGCAGCAAGTCACCCAGTATTCCTGGCTTTTAAGGTGGCACTGTCGGATTGGAAAGAATGTTAGGATGCATATGTCGCTGTATACTCTACTCCATGAATCCATGTGAATATCTATAAAAATGTCTCTTTGTCTAAATACATAAATGTATTTATACCTGTATATATGCATTTATACAACTGTGTATGCACAATCAGTTTTCTCTCAGCTTCTGTAGAGAACAATTCCCATTATTAAAGGCATCTGAGGTTAGAAAGGCACCTCTCTCTCACCTTTAGCTGTGGTGAGAGCAGATGACTAATTTTAACTAGATACCAAACTATTTCGTAGTTCAAATTAATTGTAAGCATATAAACTGTGTTCTGACTCTTAACTAGGCAAATTCGTACATCTGTATTTTAACTTAAATAGTTGTGAAATAAGAGTTTTAAATTTCTGCTCAGTAGCTAGGAATAATTTTTTAGGATTAATGAATTTGCATTGGTGTAAAAAAAGAACCAGAATTCAGAAGCATAAGGTATCATTTCTATTTTTATACTGTTGTTCACAAATAGATTTCTTCTGTATCATTAAAGTTGTTTCTGTATTAAAAGTGTGAAAAATCAGCTATAGTTCTTTTTGGAATTACTTAGTGGAAATGAGATAAATTTCTTGTATAGGTATGTTTTCCACTTATACATCTTTGTAATACAACTTTGCAGTTTTTTCTTTCTTTTCTATTTCTGAATATAATGCAGAAGTCTAAGTGTATATCTACTATAATACACATTGAGAAATGAACCTACAAATAAGTCATCATATCATAGAAAGAAGTACAGGCTATAGCTTAAACTGGACCACGATAATACTGTGATCAACTCTTCTATACAATTCACCAAATTTTGTGTTGATAACTACATTAGAAATCAGCTGTCAACTGCTATAGATTTTCCAATGAGTGTATGTATAAATCACAGTTAAAAAGAAAAACTAAATGGAAACTGAGCAGAAATAACAAGATAAGACTTACTGCTTGAACTGATCATTGATACTACCACTTTAAAAAAATAAATGCCTGATAGCTGGGATTCTGCCTCCTGTTCTTACACCTTTATATGGGAGCCCTACAGAGCAATGTGCCATTTTCTGAGCACTGAGAAGGAAGTTTTTACTGGCTTGACACAGACAACCTCAAATAACAAAGGAAAAAAAAAAAACCCAAACCAACAAATAATGCGCATGCAGTGGCTAAAGAATGCCCAAAGACAATGGAAATACTTAAAATTCAGATGCTTTACGTCAATGCTTAACAGACTGTCCAGCTGTTGATGGCATAATGCAATAGGGAGACAGTGTATTTCTGCTTAATTCACACATCTGCATTAGAGGGAAAACTTTGTGCTGCTGTACTACTTTTGCATCTGTATCTGGCATACGCAACTGAATGAAACACAGATAATTCCTAGACAGCTTCCAGAGTGTCCAGTAGTCCACATAGTGCAGAGTTGTGGCTGACAGCAATGTCAAACTGGGTCCCTAAAGCAAAAGAATGCTCTATCAGTAGTACCAGTCTGGCCTCTTCTAACTCATATATAACACCAGAAATGTCCTAGATTAAATATGGAGTTGAAAACTTTTGGTTTTATAATAAAAGAATAAAAATATTTTATCTGAAAAAGATAAAATGCTTGGCAGATTGAAGTACTCCATTCACAGATGTCTTAAACTGAACTAGAGTTTTGAGCCAATGAAATAATTCCATTTTGTCTTGGCTCTACTACCCTATTGTATTCCCGTCACCACTTTATCATATATAGATACAGCAGCGAAGGCTGAAGATCAGACGACGCCAAACTGAAGATGCAGTAAAAATAGGAGTGAATGAAGGGTTGAGATCCCTGCAGTTCAGCTGGTGGTAGCCTGTCAGAAAAGTGAATGCCACACCCTGACAGAAACAAAGTTTTTCTTTAGATCTGATTGTAATGCTTTTATGTTAGTTTATTTTTTAATAACTTGCATAATGGCATAAAACCCCAAGCTAAAATAAATGTGTTATGCAAAGCCACAGAGACACCAAAACAAAATGGAAGCTGTTTATATAACAACTGCAGCAAAATTGAGAATGCATGTTGAGTCAAATGTACCAGAGCAGGAGACAATTCTTTCGTGTGTTCAAAGAGGCTTGAAAAATTTTTTGAGTTAAATGTTCAAGCATTTGCACAACAACAAATCATTCTAGATTTTAGAAATGTCTGAAGCTATTATTCTCAGTTCTGCCCCTCAGATTACCCCAAATTTTCTGTTTCATATATGTACATCAGTGCCTTGCATGCTGATAGGGACAAAAATAGCTTCATTTCCTACTATTTTTTAGTCTTTATTGTTTCCAATCTCATTGCAACCGGATGGCCAAAAGTTAAATACAGTGGAAACCACAAGCAGAAGTTTCTGCTGAAACTCTGTGACCCTTCATGCCTATTAACTGGGTTTTCCCTTATCTGGTTACAAACTCTTAGACAACTAGAAATCAATTTTGAGGATTTGGGTGTATGCTTATTTTTACACATTGTCATAATCACCACTAACTTCTGCAAATTTTTTCTCAAAATCTTAGTTTTTTGTAGGTTGAGAAACAGTCTAGCAGAGTTAATACTGCATTTAAAGTCACAATGGCTTAGGCAGAAGATCACTGCTAGAACTTGAAAATACTTATTTTACAAATAGGGATTCACTATATAACAGTAGAGGAATGTGACCTGCAGGAAATTCCTTGTATATATTTACATTCAATAGGCAACTTGTCATGAGCACTTCCCAAAAACATGTAAAGACACAGAACTGAAAATGCTTTTCTTAACCCTCACCCCCTCTTCTCATTTAAAGCTACTTTTGTGTAGAGTTTCATTTGTATTGTACTTTTAAAAATTCCTGGAAAGAGATTTCATCCCATCAGCAGTCCTTACATACTGGTAATTTGACCAGCAATAAAAGGAAATCAGTCATCTAGTCACACCAGTAAAAATTTAAAAGCAAAGAAGACATGATTCTGACAAGGATAAAAATAATAGATCTTCACAGAAATAAAACAAAAAAACCAAAATATCATAACATGGAATGAAGTGTAAAATTCAGTTGGGTTGTTTGACCTTTGTTTTGATGGTAGACTTGCCAGTCCATGGCCCCATTGTGAACCCTTTCTCAGTGTTGAGGATTATAAAGAGTTACCAGGAGCCTGCTTCTAATGACAAAGGGATCCTTAACTCAAAAATGGAGTCACTAATTATCCTCCATCTGATTCTGAAGAATGCAGGTTATAGAGAATCTGAATTTCTAGAGAGAATTTAAGCATTTTAAACCCTATTGTTTTCTTTAATCTAATTTGCTTTATAAATAGTTTGGAAATTTTTATATTTTAGTCAATTTACTTGGGTTTAAGCTTAACATCACAGACATCTTGCATATACACACACTTCCTATTCATCTCTCCAAGGAAAGATCCTGGCAAAATCACGAATTTGTTGTGTAACCCCAACAAATTCTTTACCATTGAAATAAGGGTATTTGCAATGAACCAGCTAAGCATAAAAAAGTTATGACTTCTGACAGACAAAATAAACCTATTGATTGGGAAAGAATGGAGGTGTTGAGAAGACTGTGATAGAGAAAAAATGCAACTTGCCCCTCCTTGTGACAGACTGATCCTGTGGGTATCCCATCTCCAGCACAGTCATCTGTGCTTCTTTTTATTTACAGCTATTTCCTCTTTGTTCACTGTAGTGTAGTTTCCAAGTGTAGTATTGTATCACTAGAAAGGGTCTTCAACATTTTCCAACATGTGGACCATATTTTCAGAAAGTTATTGTCTAATGGATACTTTCCTTAGGTATGATCAATTGCAGCCTTAGGACAATGAGTTTCTCCCAGGGATAAAGAGGTTAACCAAGCACCTGTGCAATTGAGGTATACACGTTTTATACTTATAGAACCAGTTAGCCACACTGTCTGATTCTGTTCATTGTTTAATGTCTTGCTCCTATTTGCTCTACTTCCTTCTCTTTTCTTGCTTCCCATGTCCTGAATCTTCACATCTCTGTCTCCCCTTCATTCTTAAGGTATTTTGCTTTTACTCTTCAGTTGCAGAATTGGAATAAGTAACTTTTGGAAATTTGAAAAAGTAACTTTTTTTTTCCCCTTCTATTATTTTATCTGTGTAATGCCAGAGCTTCTGATAAATAAACTACCTGAATACATGGAGGAAAAAAGGCTTAAAGGAGGCCTTCTCACTGCGCAGTTCTCTGGATAAATATGCTTTAGAACAATTTTTTTCTATGTGTTTATTAAAAATAATTTATTAGGTTATTAAGGAAACAAAGCCATCAAACCTGCCTTTTCATTAATCTCTGAGTGATTTTATCTGAGTCTTCTGACTATAGGTAAGTACTATGTAACCCTAAGTATATAACTAAGTAATTCAAGGTAAATAGAGTAATGATTCTCTCTCAGTTTAAAATGAGGGACTCCTGAGTTCAAACCAGAGCAGGAGCCTTTCTCAGCTGCTTTTGAGGAACTAATCTCTCCTCACTGGTACTCTGGGGAGCCATGTCAGAGTAGCTCTCTAAGCTAGCCACTAGGTTCACAGAACAGGTTCTGCCCAAGGCATGAACAAGCTCATGGGTCAAGCGCTGGAGATAAAGGTTGGGCACAGTACAAAAGCAAAAGTATGACAGCAGAGGGATGCACAGCCTGTTAGTTCTTCCATCCTAAGGAAAGGGTTATCATATAGACTCACAGACTATTAAAATGGGGTGAGCACAAAGGATTTCATAGAGCAGTACAGAGCTGTGCTTCAGAAAACTCCCCAATGGTTTTGCTATGAATTTCTCAGAGGGTGATCATGCCAAATAAAAGATCTAGACCAAGAAGAAAAGGTATCTGGCAAACCCATCACAGAGGATTACTAAGTAACAGGAAGAGCACCAGAACCATTGTGGTGAGAATGATGTAGAGTTTCTTGATGCACGCCCAACCCAGCTGTGGGATACCTGTAGAGAGGCCCTGATGTGTTTTCATCACTGCACCCTCTTCACAAAGGCTCTGCAAACTCTAGACTCAGGCCTGTCCCTTCGAGCTCAAGTATTGAGCCACACCCCTTCTGTGAACAAAAAGAGTTAAAAAACTGTAAAGAAAGAGTCAAGTATATCTCATGGACAGTAAAAGATCAAAATTAAAATATGTTAAAACAGTTATTATGTATAGATTGATATTTACAGAATCTTTTTATTGTATAATTAGGCTGCAGTTGTGACTACAGATATGTAACAACAAATCTCTATTAAAATATTTTATTTTCATATCAAATCATGCTTTGTCATCTAATTTAATTGTATGTGAGTAGACAAGGAACAATAAATTGTTGACAATTTTAATTCAAGGAAAAGTGCTGTTCCATAGCCCCTGCATGCCAGCTCATTTGTAACCCTTCCCACTCATTCATAACACAGTATGATACTGTGTTCTGGGAATTAGTTATACTCAACATGATAGAGCAGAACATATCCAAAACAGTATTGGACAAAAATTTGTCCTCACCACTTCAGTCATGAGTAAGTAAGATAATAATTTAAATCTGGTGTATTTGTCATTGTGATCAATGTCATTATTAATCACATCTAGAGCATTATATTTAATTTCGCTTCTATTCTAAAGGACTTTCCCTTTTCCTTTCATTCTATGGTTGCTGGTCACAAAGTATTCCTACTTCTTGCTGGCTTTGCTTTGTGCGGAAGTAAAGGCTCTGAGGAGGCTCTGAAATCTGCTATATGCATTGTGGTTGTGTCCAACAGAGGTGTGACTCCACACATTTCTCCATCAAGCATGTGCTGCAGTATCTAGAAAGGCATGCTAATTAAAAACCCATTATAGGTACACCCCTTGATGTACAGATGCATAAGACAAGAAAATTCATATCTATAGTTTCCCACTGAAACAATACTTCGTATGATATCAGATACTTCAAAAAATTATTATATAAAGACGAGAGAATGTGTAGAGAGTTTAATTTAGAACTACACAATCACAGAACCATTTCAGTTCAAAAAGACCCTTAAGGTCATCAAGTCTGACCACTAATAACACTTTCAAGTTCTAAGGAACATGTCTATACATCTTTTTTAATACCTGCAGGATTGGTGATTCTACCTTCCCTGGGAAGCCTGTTCCAATGCTTGACAACCCTTTCAGTGAAGAAATTTTTCCTAATATCTAATCTAAACCACTCCTGGCACAAGTTGAGTATATTTTTTTTTGTCCCATCACTTCTTACTTGTGAGAAGAGAGAGACACCTCTCTTCAGCCTCCTTTCAGGTAGTCGTAGAGAAAGAGAGAAAGTCTCCTGTCAGCTTCCTTTTCTCCAGACTAATTTAGAGACTGTCATAAACCAGGAGAATTTTGTCTAGAAGAATATTTAGCTTCTCATCCTTATGAAACACACTGAATTTAATATATTTATTACTGTACACGTAACAAAAATTACATTTTGTAAGTAATGTCTGTCTTTTTGCAATGTTTGTAGTGTAAAAGTCTCTCTTTTTCAGAAAAGAACTGGCTTTTTTGATCCAGAACAAAAAGAGTTGAAGATCTCACCTTTTGAATTTATTCTGTGTAAGCCTCTTCAAAAGCAGTCACTTAACAAGCCTTGGGAGAGTTGTCTACAGGTGTAAGGGCTGTTCAGAACTCTCTGAGAACTCCAGGAAGACAGAGGTGCTCCTTGGGAAAGTCTGTCAGCATCTTTTGGCAAGTGAGGGAAACTAAGCTGTGCTAGGCCATATTTACCTAAATGTTATACAATGTTTTGTAGTTTGGGACATTTTGGCCAAAATATCCATCATGAGATGTTGCAGTGGTGTTGTTTCTCAGAATATGGTCATTACAGCCGCCATAGACAAGGAAAAGCAAAGATAAGATATATCTCCATTCAGGAACAAAGGTGTAAATCTTTACTGATATGGACTCAGTTCTGGTCCCATATATCATGATTCCTCTCTCAGGCTTACTTTGGAAACATCTTTCAGATAAACACAGGAATGGAAGTACTGTGTCTTGCAATGCATTAGCTACGAAAAATGGTGTTGAAAAATATGAGTTAGTTATCTGATCAACAACGAATGCAGGATGAAGGCAGTTATGACAATGAATACTTGAGAGAAAACACAAAAACCAGGAGCCTTTCTAGACCAGAGCCTACATCAACATCATCAACATAAGACATCAGATCTCTTCATAAGTCTACAGACATTTCCTTTCCTAGGAGAGGGAGCTGAACCTCTGGGTGGTGCTCTCATAGAGAGAATAGATGAGCACACACAATAGTTGAACAATACCCTCATGACCTGGATACTCAAGAGAGAAAGAGATCTCACCAGCAGGAAAGATCAGCAACAGAGTACCTGCTACTCACCATATGAATGGCAGGATAGATCACAGGTGATATCTTTTATTATTACAAATTTCTAATAATATTTTATAAATTTGCTTTTATTTTACTCTATGACCCTTCCTTCCCATAAAAGGTTAGGGTTTTTTCAATGGGCAAAGAAACATTTTCCCTCCTGGAAAAACAAACAAAATAAAATAATACAAAGACCAACCAATCAACCAACCAGCCAGTAAACAGAAAAAAAAACCCAACTCAAAAATCTGAAAACCCAAACAAACAAAACAAACAACCCCCACACACACATACTCTATCTTCTTCCTTCTCCTGGTGGGAACAGAGGCTTTCATTACTGAAGTTTTTATAGTATAGACTCCCTGAAAGAGGCTTTTTAGAATTGAAAAACCTCTGTTTGATTTGTCAAAAAGATTAGATTTTAATATTTTTTTCCATTATTTTGTGTAGCATTACCTTCAGGTTTTGGATCTTGTTAAGAATTTATCTTCTATTCTAAAGAACCTCTTGGCATTCCATATTGTCTATTAGTGTAAGAACTTATAAAGAAGGATGCCACTGCTCTTAATCAGGCATACATCTATTTCACATACAAATGAACTTCCAGGTTGACAGGCTGAGGAGAGATTTTATTTCCATTTTAAACTTAAACTACACAGAGAGCTGTTACGGAGTCAACCTGCAATAATTAGATGAGAGAGCTTGAGGTTTCCACACAGATCTGTGTCCTGTTCCACACACATTTGCTGCTGTCATAAAGGTGGACTTAAGATTTCCCCACTTCCAGCAGCTTGTTCCTGTTTTCTCACTGCTATTTGCAATTCTTATAGTAATATCAGGATCACCTTTTGTGGTACTGAAATATAACTGGAACCATTTTAGTTACCTTTGTGAAAAAAAAAACCCAAAACCAGAAATTAGCACAAATATCAAATAAGTAATTGGGAGGAGGTGGATCTCATGAACTAAGCCAAATTCCAAAAATTATATTATGCTGGGAGATTCACGTTCCAGCACCACTGAAGATTCCAAGGTCACATTGTCACCTCAAGTCCTCAAATTTTCCGGTGATACATATTTAACACTGAAGGTGCAGAAAGGAAAGAAGTGCATTATTGCAGACTCTACATTATCCTGTTGGGGTGGATTGACACGGTTTGCCCTTTCTTAAACGTGCTTCCCCCTCAGGGGCACCCCCATGGCCTGGGGTACCCCTGCTGGTCCTGGCTGGGCTTGCCTGGGGCTGGTACCAGAGAGTCCTGGCTGTCTTCACAGAGGCCACCCCTGCAGCCCCTTGGCTGCCAACAGTTTGCCACCAACAGATAATACAGCCACCCATAAGCTAGTGGGAGAAAAAAAATAAACAAAAAGGAATTTTAAAAAAGACAGATGAAAAATTGGTTGGCGGGGATTTTCTTTGTTATTGGAAATTGATGCTCAGCACTATACTGTCAAAAATAGTTAAAATAGTGAACTGAGTGTAAAGATCTGACAGGTCCAGAGGTTTGGAGTTATTTAATGTATTTTTTCACTCCATCTTGTTAGTAATGCCATCTCTTTTGTCTCTTTTGCAGTGTTAATTGATTCCTCATAAAAAGGATTCCTTTCTTCATTACAAGCTTTAATGGGCTTTAGGCAGAATTTTGCTCCCTGTCCTATGTAATTCTGGCTTGTGTTAGCTGGTGGGTACGAGTCCCAGAGAGCCACCACATGGTCTGTGCTCTAACAGTCATCAGCAACTCATCAGCAAGAATAGTAAATTTGACTTTTGCAAATAAATTCTGCCTCCTGATTGCAATAGGCATTGTTATTTTTATGCAATTACAAGACCAGAGGAACAAGGATTAGGACAGTTTCTCTGGACCTTGTAAGACAAGTTGCATATTAATTATTTACAGCAGTATCAAATTAACATCTTTCACTTACTAAACTCCAGATATTGTAGCTTTCAAATCACCTGGGGTAAGTTGAAGACTTTATCTAAGGGAAAAGGCCTTATAAAGGCCAGGTTGGACAGGGCTTTGAGCAGCCCAGCCCAGTGGTCATATCATTGCCCATGGCAGGGGTGCTGGAACTAGATGATCTTTGAGGTACCTTACAACCCAAATAATTCTATAATTGTATGACTCAATGACAGCAGGAAAGTGTCTGCCACCTATCATTTTGATTTGTTTTTCTAATTTTCTAGACTTTAAATATCATCCTTAGCTTTGCAAGAACATCTTCCTCCTACTTTTAATGTGCATTGCATTTCCAATTCCTTTTACCATAAAAATATATTTTGCATTACACAGCTCTTCTTTTCACCTTTATGGATCAATTAGGTTATGCCTCTTCTGCGCTCCCAGACAAGTGCCAGTGAAGCAATTTCCAAGCAAATACAGTAGTTAAGAGTGCTTGGCATTTTCCCCAAGTATTGCTAAAAAGATAGATACAGAGGACCTTAAGAAAGATGAAGCTGAGTTAAATATAATCAATTAAATATTTTGAAGATAATGAGGGGAGAAAACTGTTAGAAATTTACTATTCATTAGCCTAGTGATGAATTAAGTAATAAAGGATAAAAATACAAAGACTTCCTCTAGTCTAGAACAAATCAAATAATCAGAAGTATCCTAGAGCTGAAACAGAGATAATAACTGATTCCAATCTACTTCATTATTCTCTTGGATCAACAAAAAAGAGGCTTCAGCCTGGCCAATGTTAACATTTGAACTGCAAGAGTTGGCCAATTTAATACACTTAAGACTATTTATTATGGAATTTTTCAGTGAAATTTCTGAAATATCTGTATTTCCCAAACTGTAGTTACATTCCAATAATTATTCAATTATCCATACAGAAAGGAACAAGTTAGTATAAATGAAGAGAGAATACTTACCCCCACAGCTAGTAAAAATATGGCTATGGAAAAAATGCAGAAAAAATAATGTCTTCAACTTTTATTTCTCACATTGTAGATAAATAATCAGATCCTCTGATTACTGGAAATGTCAAGGTGAATTTCTCTTTCACCATAAAATCCATCCTGCACTGGAAGAATTTCATGAATTTACATTTCCTAATGGAAGCCTTTTGCACTGTGAAACTGATAGTGTATTTTAGCACAGAGCATTAAGCAAGAGCATGTGACTTGCAGCATCAAGGACTATTCATAAAGAATACATCAGTTGTTTGTGGAATACCTCAGCATTTACAGCACTAGCTTGGGTTTTGGATTCCTACTCTACTTCATATATTATCAGCATTGAGTTTCTCAGAAAAGCTCTTAAGAGGTATTTATGTGCCTGACTCCTAAATTCAACCTTTCTGGATCCATTTACTATACTATTCAGAGCTTCTCAGGGCAACTTCAAGAGCAAAATAACCTCATGTTTTAACTTGTCAGCGCCAGAGTGCCCTCCAGCCTAGTTTGAGTTAATTCTCTCCAGAAAGTCTCACTTACGTGGTACCCGAGACCATGTTCCCTATAACCCAATCCCTCCGGATTCATTGGAGATTGACAATACTTGCCAGGCTTTCAGAAATTACATACTAATAAATATTTTCAACTCATTCACTTCTTAGTGGGTACTAGTGATCTATACCCCCCATATTCAGCAGGTATATTTATCTCCAAAATAGAAAAGAAAAGAGCCAGTGTAAAAGGGCTTCTTTCAGAGCAGCTTCAGAGCATCGAGGGGGTAGAAACCACCCGAAGGCAATCACAGGGAGAGCAGGGAGCAGGCTGGGTACAGCAAGAATTGTAGCAGCTGTGGCAAGTCAGGGGTTTGCATCAGGTGGATCGTCCTCAGTTTTGGGGGTATTGTAAGACTGCTCGGGGGAAAGCATGGCCTGGAACGATTATGCCTAATGCTAAGCCAGAGAAATCCTCTCTTCACGCCACTGCACTGGAGTGTCCTTAGGGGCTGCATTAAGAACTGACTGTGCCTGAGTAATTTATAGATGTAGTTTGGTGTGACCTTAATACCAACAGAGAACTAGAATAAGCAATCTAATTTAATTTTAAGTCTTGTACAGACTTTGCTGTAGACAAAGAAGTGTAGTATTTAGCTGGGAAATGAGGCCTAAACCTGTGGAAAATCAAGCTAGTGAATTTCTTAATGGCATTTTCCACTTCCCCAGTGACCTTTATCTGATGGTCTAAAAGCACTTTATAAAAACATAACATTTCTTACAACCAAAATTAGTTGGAAGATTATGTTATTTTGTTTCTTTCCCCATGGAAAATGTTGGCTTCTCTCTGAAAAATTAAAAGCTCACAAGCCTCCTGACTGAAAACTTTTAATTTGAAATAAAAACTCTAGGTTCAAAGATGTTGCTGTAGATTTTTGGTAAAGTCATGTCTTCAATCCCTCATTCTCCAGTTTTCTTGTGTGGACTGTGCTTGGCATTGAAACGGTATCTTCTGTTGTGCTCCAAGTTCTCCACTTCCTCGGAATAAAGCTCTAGGAGGCTCTTGGCCATCTCTGACTATGTTGAGTAAGAACAGAAGTGATAAATCATGTGAAGCCACTATTTCATACTCAGAACCACTTTTCACTTTCTCATGAGCACAGCTTCCAGATAGTTATTTAAGTTATTAGAAAAATTCCTTGTAATTTTCTAGTTGCATACCAATGGTAGTAGTCAAAAGGATTATAGTGACTCACCTCAAATACCTCCAGAGCATCCTTGAGAAAAGTGAGGCAGTTTTATAAAACATGCTATGTATGTTTTTTGGCTGATTATTACAGCACTTAATCCTTCGGCTCCAAGGGAATGAGGTGCAATGACTGCCATGAACTATCATCTTATGTGACAAAGGTCTGCCAGCACAATCTCTCACTTTTACCACTCTACCACTTATGGATGTATAGTCTGTCTTATGTCTAGCCCATGGGATTTTTGTCCAAGATCATTGCAACTCAGAGGTGAAGAGAGAAATAGCCTCACTACACTTAGATACACACATTCAACCATGCACATTCTAAGATTGTTTGTGTGCTTTGTGTAATCAAATGAAATAAATAGATTTTAATAAAAATAAAAAGAAAAAGCAATGCAGAATTGGAAAGTGCTAATGAATAAATTATAAAATAGAATTAAATGGGACTTCTCAGTAAGAAGGAAAATACACCAATCATCTAGTCCAACTGACTGACCAATGCAGGCTGAGTAATAGCTGAATTTTGTTATTAGAGGCATTGTTCAAATGTCTCTTAAACACTTGGGGCATTAACCACCTCTCTAGGAACCCTGTTCCAGTGTTTGACTACTCTCTTGGTAAAGAAATGATTCCTACTGGTCAGTCTGAACCTCTCTTAACACAGCTTTGAACCACTCCCATGTATTCTATCCCTGGATATCAGGGAGAAAGGATCAGCTCCTCCTCTCTACTTCCCCTCCTCAGAAAGCTGTAGGGAGCAAGGAGGTTACCCTCATTTTCCTTTTCTCCAAACTACACAAGCTCAAAGTTTTCAGCTCCTCCTCACAGAACACTCCTTCCAGTCCTTTCACTTACCTTGTTGCCCTCCTTTGGACATATTCAAGGACCTTCACATCCTTCTTAAATTGTGGCATCCAGAATTGCACACAGTACTGAAACTGTGCGCTCTGACATATACCAGAATTATCTAGTATCTGGAAAAAAACCCAACAATAAAATTGAAGGAATCAGAACAAAAGTTATTCAAAGACCACAAAGAGGCTGATGAAAGGTATTAAAAGAATGAGCATAACTGAAGAGGTGACATAATACAATAGAAAACACAGCGATATGCTAGGAATAGCAAAGATGTGAAATGAATGGAAAATTGCAATAGAGGTTAAGATAAATAACAAAGGGGGTTTTTTTCTTCAAAAGTTTATTAAACAAGAGGTCATTGGAAGAATTCTAAGAGCCAGCCTGGGTAATTCACTGACTGAAGAAACAGACATAACTAAAGCACAATCAAATGTATTCTTTGCCTCTGTGTTTGCACATAAGTTTTGGGGACGGATGTCAGAAACAGACATAAATTTCCCAGGAGAGCAAGAAAAAATATCGAAGGAGGCAAGATTCAGCCAGAACAGGTGATCAAGGAATTAGAACATCTGAAGCATAACAGATCTTCAAGACCTGGAAACATCCCCTAGACATTTCTAAAGAGAGATGCGAAATAATGGGAGAAGCATTTCCAGACAGAGCTGAAACCTTTTTGAAAACAAGGACAACATGACTAGACTGTATGTACAAATACAATTTGGACTAAATAAGGACAAAACCTGCTTCATTCCGCTCCAGTGAGTGTGGAAAGTGCAATCACAGCTAAATCAGCATGGTATTCCCACAGCATAAACTCTGTGAAACCACTGTGGAATGGAATTCACTCACTCAGAATACAAAAACCATTAGAATTTTTTTAGAGTTTTTTATTTCTTTGTGTTTAGGAGGAGTTATACATTCCAGATCAGTAAGACTTACTGAGCATAGGATTCAACTGACTGAAGGGAGACTTCTTCACCTGCACTAGTTTCTTATTTCTTAGTAAATCTTTTGTTCAAACATGAAGGCAGAGAATGTTAATCTGACTGTGCTTTAGCTGTATCTGTCTCTTCAATCAGTAAATTGCATCTTAGCTTGCTGCTGTGTCTGAAATAGTTTACCTGATAGTCAGTGAAAAAAAGGCAGACACTTGTAGGGTTTGAGTCCAGTCAGCCTGGAGCATACAGCTCAAACTGGCCAGTTGAAGCACACATGAAGAGTGTGTCTAGTTCTCTCATTTATCACTGACTAAATTTGCAGATAGTAGATAACGTGTACATGTTCACATTATGTATGTCCGAAGGTAGGTAAGATAATTCCTGCTGCAAAGATTTTGAAGCTATAAAGTGTTTTACAGGCAAACGTTAATTCAGCCAAAAGCTATTCCTCTATTCTCAGATCTTGCTGATGTGGTTCCTCACCCTATTCTATCTAGGCTGTGAAAAATCACAAATTTCATACTTAAAAATGATACTAGCATGTAAGAAAATATTATTCTAGGGAAGCAGCTTCTCATCACAGATCAGAACTTTAAGAATGGGAATCAATGTCTATTCCAGCTATTTTGAGCCTATCTGGTAACATGTTTGGGTGCCAGTCATTATTATCTATGGTACTAAATTTTAGAACATTCTCTGGCTTGAGTCTGGTCTTGTCCGTCTAGCAGTTTTTTTTAACAATTCACGATTGATTTACCTGCAATGTCTATGAATGCCCCTAAACTGTTGAGTACAGATAGCCAGAAAAATCAGACTAGAGGCTACGTTATGGAAAATTACACTTAGACAAACAGTGACAATATTATTTCATTTGGATGGAGGCATTGGTGCAGACAATGCTTGGTTTTCATTTTATGTGATCCAGCTTGAGCAGTGTCTTTGGGATGCAACAATGAGAACATCCCCTTTTATTACGCAGCACAAGCTGGGGTCTGCTGTGCTAGTGAACTCGAGAAGGGTCACTGTTACTGGGTGACTCCAAAGGGCATATTCAATGACAGGAACAAAGACGAGATCCAGATGATAGTGGACAAAGTTAGGAGAGTGAAGACAAAGCAGTGGGAGTCAGCAGCCGGTGTCTCTTCTTTTTTCCCCCCTCCTGCAGTTTCCTTTCTTACATTTTCTGAGCTGTGTGTTCACCCTGATGGCTTTTCACTTCAGCCACTCCATCAAAATGTTCTCTATTGTTCATCTTCTCTATGGAAGTGAGTGGAAAAGCATTTCCATGCTCCGTAGCTCACACTGCATCACTTCTGTGTGTGCCCCAAACAAAGATCAATGTACCATGGAATCTGCATAATTATGTCCTCTTTGACAGTAGGTTAGGGAGACAAGGGAAGCTTCCCTTGTCTCAGAGGAGCAGCTTGAATGCAGCACACCACAAACATGGAAACAACTGCAGGTTGCGTATGTATTTTTCATGTACACGCAATAAAATATGGAAATTAGATTTTACCTGATGTGCCACCAAAGGAAAAAAACTTCAGAGACAAACAAACAAAAAAATCACAGTCACATTTTTCATTAAATCATATACTCTCATTCTCTGTTTTTTTTCAGAAATTTAAGAAATCATTAATGCAGTTTTTACTTTTGTGAAAGCTGTTCTCTTTCTGTATTTAAAAGTTTCTCTAGAAGATTCACAATTAGAAGGGAAAAGGGAACAGATATGTAGAGGAAATTATTGGTTTGGGGTTTTTTTCAATACCTCTTTTCAAAAATGCAGATAAAGGAATGATTTCACTCCATGCTGTCACAATAAAACGCTACAAAAAGCTCAGAAACAGGATATCCATATTGGTAGGAAAGGTACTACAGCCAAGAAGTGCATCTCGATAGAATCCTGAAAGTACAATTTCAATGTTTTTGCCAGCATTTACCTCCAAAATAAATTTTTAAAAATAAAAGCAGGTTTGTTGAATTTTCTTCAAATAGAAGCTGAAAGGTAAATACTTACCCTGAGTATAGTCAGTCTTGTAAGGCAGAAAAATGATGCAATAAATGAGAGTTTAAAATACTCAGATTCCTTCAAGATTCTTGTTCAAGTACTTGCAGTGTAAATTCATCCATTATCCCTCTCAAGTATAGCTGAGTTTCATGTAGCATGGGGCTACAGAACTCTGACATGAAACCCTAACATCTCCTGGCTTCTCTGCACAAACGCTGGGACACAAGGCGATTTTTCATCAGACCATTTTCAGTTTGCTAAAATTTGCTATCCTGCCCATCATCTCTCACAGACTGGGTGTCATTTCCTGCTTATTTAGGAACCAATCTTCATCCTTTGCATGTGGAGACAAGTTTTGTGTATTCCAGAACTGAAGAGAGTTCAAATAAAATGTAACTGAAAGCCTGCATGCTTTTTCCTCCATCTCTCCTTAAGAAGCAAAAGTATCCTACCTTCCTCTAAGTCAACAACAGGAGTCCTTTTGGACACCACAGAGGTGTGGTTTTGCCCTTTCAAAATATGGAAGTGCATGAAAATCACTTTACATTTCTACTATTCATCTCTTGTTATATAAAAATAGATACTAAAAAATATTTCTTAGCATTGACTAGGAGAATAATTTCATGTCCCCTTTTGCAGGCTTTAGTTGGTAGCACTAGAGCGTTGATCTTTTTCCAGCTGTTGCAGCTATTCATGATTTTGGGTACTGGAAATCAAAGAGTAAATGTTTCTGGTAAATGTAATAAATAAAGGTAATGGTGCAAAGCTGTGAGAGGGTGCTAACATTAGTCTTGAGGAATGCACACCAGCAAAAAAACACTTGAAAAATCAATAGAAAGGTCTCACCTTTCTTCAGACATCTAAGTGAGCAATACTTTGAAGGGAAAGAACATAATTTGAAAAAGTCACTGTGATGGTCCTGCAGCTCTTTCAAGAGGGGATTTAAAATAATATACCTTATTCTGAGTAAATTTTTCAAAATGCAAAGGCCTTTTCCTGTTTTCTGCTGCTTGCAGAGTCATGTTGAAGCACTTACAGCAAATGTCTGATGGATTTTGCAGTCAGAGTCTGCCATCAGTTCATATATTTTTAGCAAAGTACACTGGTGATAGCAAACTGCATAAACTATTACAAAGGAATTTGTTGATCTCTGCAAGTGACTCTGTTGTCTATTGCTTCACAATAATATTTTTGGGGTTTTGTTCTGGCTTTAACAACAGTAATGCAATTTAGCCTAACATAATAAACAATTTTATTTAGGTTTTTTATCATTTTGGTTGTAATTGATTTTTCCTTGTTCCAAAATTTACACATTCATTAAAACATGTTTGCAAGACTGGGACTGATATTACACCACTGAGCAATCAGGTGAAGTGAGACAACTCACAGAGAATCTTAGCTTCAGTGTGAAAATGTTATGCAAAACATTTTATAAATGCAAGTTCAGAACATCTCAATTTTGAATCTTTAACCACTGATGGTAGAAAAAAAAATTGAAAGGGTTTAGGCATCTGATTTCCTAAGAAATCAAGTGAAATGGAAAGATTAGTTTTGAAATACCTTTAATTATTTGTGCAGAAGATTTTAAGAAAAATCAGTGAACAAGAGGACCATAAAAAGCCAGTAAAAATATTTTTAAAATGCTTAATCTCTCAGTTAATTTGTCTTGTTTGTTCCCTCCTCTGTGTTTTTTCCCCATTTTTTTCATAATGTATCTTAAAATCTTCAACATCTTATGTAAACTTAAAAAATTCATTAGGGATCCTACCAAATAGACTTCTGTAGTATTTGTGGAGACACATTTTTTTAATTATTTTCTCTCACAGCCTTCTGTTATGGAAGAAAGATAAATTTTGCATTTCACACATGGAAAAACGAAAGCATTGAGAATCTAATGATATCGTGGAAGAAGTGGAAGCTTCAGACAAGCCCTGCCTACTCTCGGATTTTGGCAACAGTTTAAATTTAAAAAATCACTCTGGCCCGAAAGTTCTTATGATGGCAAATCAGGACTATTTATAAAAATGAATTTTTATTAAACAGTCAAGAGATAACTGATAAAAAACCCTAATCAGAATTACTACACAGTCTAGAACTAAGAGGAACGACTAGTAGATAAAATGGTGCACGATATTGACGTACTTTTATTATAAGACAGCTAAAGAAATAGTATTGATTAGGAGTCAAATGTAAATGTTTTTACCAGCAAAACCACAATAATGTACACAGAGTCTTCTCACTTAAACCCTGGGTGGTAACCACAAAGCAGGTATCCCTACCCACAGGAGAAACTCCAGACATTTCCAGGGAAGGTGTAGAAGATTTCTGCTTTGTGGAAGTTTGGTGTCGCTTCTATAGTCACAAAGTGAGGTGCCTGTCGGTCAGAAATCCAGTTTATCTTTCCAGATCTCACTTTAGCAGTGCGATGTTCATTGGCATTTGGGAGATGCCAGACCAGTGTTAACCCCATGGCACCAAATTAACTCACTATAAGACAGCTTGTCCTGTCTGAGTTATCTCATCAGTTAAAAAGCAACAGATAAGGTCTTGGCAGGGACTGAGATGCCCTGCTACAAATTAATAGACCAAAAACATAATGCAGGCATCTAACATCAAATACACATGCAGTTTAGAAATCATCATCCCCGTCGTTATCCTTAAGACTTGCATTTGGAATATCTTAGAAATTCCCATATTTCAATGATTCTTTACTTTGTGACCTTTTAAAAAACCTTCCTGGGTAACTTAAGATGAATTGTAACACATGTACTTTAGGTGCTCTAACATTTTTGAGCAACGCAGCACCTAGACATTAAATAAAGCTATTTAGAGACATCAGCCATTGTTTCCCCTAAATTACATGGGGAATTGGATCTTACAGATGCTCCAGGAGTAAGACAAATGTGCATATCAAAATTCTAGCACAGAGGACAGAACTTGAAAACAAACATATCTGGAAGACCAAAGATTAATTTTAACACTGATAAGGTCGGTTTTGTGATTGGGTTTGTTTGGGGTTTCTTAGAGCTGGCTCTCAGATCTTGTTTTCTGACCTTATTAGTCCACCTAGTTAGGGAATCAATACAAATCATGAAGTGTTCAGTTAGGCTCATGAAGTTTAAGCACTTATATTTGTCAGGGCTTTTTTCAGTTAGAACAAGGTGTATCTCAATATCTTTCCAGTTAATTTTTTTTAACTGCAGTTTTAATTAGCTCAAAATAACTTTTTTTTTTTTTTTTATTTTAAAGAAACGTGTCATGAGGTAAGAGTGAATGGTGGGAGTAGAGGAACAACATAATAGTGGAAGATCAATGGGATTTCAGAGGGCTTTTTCCTCAGTGAGGTGGCATCTATGTATTATTTTCCCAATTTTCTCTCTCTCTTTCTCAGATGATCCTAAAGTCCCACATACTATTACACATTAATTTCCACTTTGACAATTATGCCTTCAGAATGTGAACATGCTGTTCTGAGAAGTTCATTGGGTTTTTTCCTAGTAATATTAATTTACAATTACATAGGCATTAATAATTTTTCTTAAAGTCTTCCATGCTTTACATATTTTAACAGCTTTTCTGAGTTAGTAAGGCTGCACACTTATACCTCATAAAATCTGAATCAGAGCTAGAGTACGTGCCTGCTTTTGCTTTACTGAAATTTGCAGCTTTTCTGCTGGTTTCCACAAGAAAAGAGTTTGAGGCCTAGCTGTGGATAAAAGAAATCACTAGCCAGTACATCTCAACCAGTCCGTAATAACCTGATGGGGTGAGAAAAGTTCAAGCTAAAAGCTGTTGATTTCCCTAGAGCCAATCAAAATGATAGATGCAGTGGTGGAAGATCACAGCTGACTGGGTTTAGTCCTCTCATCACTAGCTGCAGATGGCATGCAATTTAGGGATGCCCATTTGGTAAAATTTACCAGTTTCTCTTGAGATCACACATATGGGTTTGCATTTAAAAAACAATTGTATCAGGAATAGCATTTTAAACAGCAGATGTAAGTACTGACAATGAAAGAATGCCCAAAAAGCAGAATATATCCACACCAGAGAATGGAAAGAACTTGTGTTATGCTTTACAGAACTCCATTTGACATTTTAACTTTAAAAAAAAAAGGACAGAAAATGACCATAAATATCAATGAATACAACAATTGCCAAACTTTGTAAATTAGATATAAGCTTTTGTTTTTACAGTTTATGGCCTTCAGTCATTTGACATAATTTTTTTTCCAGCTTTATATTTCAAAACCACAATCTCAAATCCTCACATAGCAAAGAACTGGTTTCAAAAGAATTATGAACTGATTGGACTGATGTCTTTGCTTGCTTTGAATTCTAGAATTAGCTAAAAGAAAACACACAAAGATTGTTTACTATTATCTTTCCTTAATTCAGAGCAGATATTTTTCTAGAGTTTAGACTTTGACCAAATGACTAGTGCAGAATCTGAGTCAGCTGCATGACTAAAATAAAATAAAATAAAATAAAATAAAATAAAATAAAATAAAATAAAATAAAATAAAATAATAATTAATCCTGAAGAGTTATCTTATAAGTTTAACAGCTGTCAGGGTAGATCATAATAATGAACTAAGCTAAAGAAACAGTTATGTCCACAATAAAAATTCATTAAAAAAAAAAAAATCCTCAATATATATAACACAGCATTAAATCGCTTTTTCAAGCTATCTGATTTCAGTTTTTCTGTTTAAGTGTTGTGATAGACATTTTCTGATGAGAAGCAGCTGTGTCTTCAACAGTGTAGGCCATTAAGTCTCTCCACTCTACCACTACAAAAGAGAAGACAACATAACTAAGAGGTTGGGTTTGAACATGTACCTTTCACTGTGATCAGTCCTTTATTGGACACAACTGTATGTATTCTTTTTCTCAGTCTCCTGATTTAGAAAACCTGGGCTACAGCAAAACATGTTAATTATGACATCAGAGAAAAATATTCATCAGTGACATAACTTTAAAAAATTATAGGGTTTGGTTTGGTTTTAGTTGTGAGATAGAAAGATGGGAAATGAATGTTCTGCTACAGATTCAGTGAATGTGAAATTGGTTTTTACAAAGGAGAAAACAAAATTATCTCAGTGATTAAATATTTATAACACCATTATGAAAGGAAAACCACGAACAAGCAGCAATAGGACCTTTAATATTCAATAATATGTAGGCAAATCAGTTGCTGTCATCCACTTCTGCTATGCTGTTATGTATATTTCTACCTAAAGTATTTTCACCTTAACTAATTGCATTGACAAACTGCTCACAACTTTTGAGCATGCTAAGTCCTGCAAGTAGTCTTCATGTTCCTAGGCAGAGACGAAAGCACTTCTGTGGCAAAAAAACAGAGAAAAGTGTAAGGACATTAAAAAATAGTATTTATGACTGTTACTGTTTTTGTTGTATTGAAGCAAAAGGAAGTGTAATAAGGGATTACGGCTCCTAGTGTCAAAAACAGATGAGGTTCTTAATCTAATAAAAAACAGATTCTGAGGACCTTTTACAGATACTAAAATATAATCTGTACAATCAAGTTTTAAAAAGATAATGGATTGAGAGAACAATAATATTAATTTAATATTTGATTCCAGTTAGCTTCTTCTGCTGATATGAAATATATAAATAAGATTAGATCATACTATATTGTTTTTCTCTTTTTCCTTTCAGGTTTGGTTGTTTTTTTCTCCTTCTTAAATACCTTCAGCCAGATATGCAGCTGGCAATGACTGGAGGAGACAACATCATGAGTCTTCAGAGCCTGAGGCTGAGTTACTTAACATTAAATGACTCTTAGACTGAAATAAAATCAAGTGTGTAAGGCTATGCATAAATCAGGGATAAAAAAGACAAATAGTGACACACATTACAGTTAGTCAAAACTGTTAATAAATAAAGACTGCACATTTGAATTTACACAAAAATAATAGCATTTTATGAATTCTAGAAATTTGTAATATAGACAGCCTCATAATGATTAATCTATACTATTATTGCTTTTTTAATAAACTGCTTGCAATATTTTGCAAAATATGAAAAGAACTCATGTGCCAGTGAATATATGAGCCTTTTGTTAATGAAGAATGGTATAATCAAAGGAAACAAACTCATTGCCTTGAAGGCACCAAGAAGTCTGGGAGTACTTCCTAGGTCACAACAAATGGGGCATACCACAGACAAGGAGAGGCGACTCCTAGGCTTTAGAATCTTGCTAAAAATGCCTTTTAAGACTTGTTAGAAATGTATTCAGTTATGTCCTGAAATACACCATTTCCATGTCAGAAAGGGAGGTCATTTGCAAATCAATTTTGGAGGGAGACCTTGCAGGATAACTGAAGGACCTGAAGGGAAAGGAAACAGAAGAACAGTTGAGACCTTCTGTAAGCATCCCTCACTACATCAAGGTCAACATGAACACTAAATTTGCCTGTCTATATCCAGGACGTTTTTGGTGAACAGCTGTTTGTGAAGGGAATATCTTGAGCGTTTATTTGCTAAAAGAACTGGGATTACCTCTTTTATCCACTAAAATTGTACTCATTAACTTCAGTTTAGGTTTCATTCTACACTCTCAACTGGCCATATCTCATAACCGAGAACCTAAGCGTTTAAAGTGGGGTGTCAAAAAAGTTTAGATACAAGCTGACCTGTAGTTTCATTTTTAGTATCTGATTTCAGAGGTGACCCAACATCCATAGATACTCCTCTGTTAGATGATCAGCTCTCCTATCTATCTAGGGACAGGTTCATCCTGACTACATCAACATGAAAATTAGGCACCTAGTCACCTTAGCTATCCTCTTTAAAAATTGGTGACACATAGATACCCACAGAAAACAAGTCAAAATCCTAAGCTTTAAATTCTTTACGCTAAAACAGATCAGCATTAATGTGGCTGGAAAAGTCATCACACCTCAGAGCTGGTATTCAGATGTTAGATATTTCTCCTATTATGTTCCAAAAATGGTTCAATTCAGAAACTTTCTACAGACCATGTGTAACACATCCCATTAGGACTGTTTTCATCCCAAAAGGTAGAGTCAGAGCTTCATCCTTAGTTTATAGTGGGCAAAATAGTATTATTCCTTCTTTCTCTAAAAAGCAGGACATGTGAGCTGAAATTCTTTCAAGTCTGGTAACTTTATATTACAATTCTTTCATGACCCAACCCAAGGTCCTTAACTAATAGGATATAGTCTTTCTGAAATATTGGTACAGACATTCTTACTGCTAACACTGATCAGGAAGAAATTCAAGATTCATTGGCACCGACATAATTTATTATGTGTCACTTACACTTACACCACTTCTTTTCATACAATCTTTTCCAACACGAGGCACCAGTAATATGAGACTGCTTAGCATCTTTTCATTGATTAGATCAATATCAGCATCTAGACTATTGTAGCTGTCTCTGTTAAACCAGGTGAAAGATGTTTTAAAGGGAAAAAAAGAACAGCTTGGAAAACTGTTGGTGATAGGTTTAGCACAAATTATTTTTAATATTAAAGATAGACTAAGGGAGATAAAACTGACAGAATTGGTTAAGAAATAGAAAATGTGAGGATTAAAAAAATGCCAGCACATTAACAGAGAGGTGCTCCAAGGTTTCACATTAAACTCCATGCTTTTTAAGACATTTTATTAATGATCTGAAAGAGAAGATTGTGCAGTGAGGTAGAAAGATGACACAAAGTTGTCAATCAAGACCAGAAGGTGCTGTGAAAAACATTAGCAAAGGAAAACCACCTCCTATCCAGTTTTGAGCTTCCTGGTTTCACAGATGCTAACTGCTTCAAAATCACCTAAACCAATAGCCAATTTTTTTTTAAGTTTATGCACCCCTATAGGGCTCAGATAACATGATGGAAAGGGATGGGAAGACAGAGGCTACACTGGTAGAAGTTGAAAGAATGTGCTGCAACACATTCTCTATGGCTTGAGATCTGTTTTTGTCCCAGATGAAACACAGGAACTCCTCAGACCTGGAAAAGTCTGTAAATAAGACAATTAAATGCTGGCCAGCCTTCGCGTACGAAGATCCGGGGAAGGCCTCTTTTTCCTTTCAGACCTTCCAGCCTGCGCACTGGATTTTTTAGGTGAGACACAGGGCGCGCAGATCTGAGCCCACCCTTTAATCCCGAGGTTCTTCTGCCGGGCCAAAGTGAGTCTTGGACAGTGGCAGCTGAGGTCCTCCTCAGGATGTAGGCAGATTGCCCCCTTGCAGGGCTAACGAGCTCTGCCTGCCCGGGGAGTATCCCCGACCGGGATTCGAACCCGGGCCCCGGCAATTACTGTGCCGTATGCTTAACCACTACACCACCGGGGCTCCAAAAGACAATTAAATACTTGCATCAAAAATGTCACCAAGCTATTTGGAGGAATAGCATGATAATAATTAATGTGGTAAAAGCTATGATGTCCTTCCATAAATCAGTAGTGTGGTCTTAACTCTAGCAAGTGCTCTACAAATTAGCTACCTATCAGAAATATTGTTTGGGAATTAAAGCAAGTAGAAGAAAGGCAGCAATAACCAGAATTCAGAAAAAAAACTTGAAAAAAAAAAAGTTTGGCAGAGGGAGGACAACACTGAAAACCACCAGAGAATTATCTTGCATATAAAATTTGTGTCATAGGTGCACTAATAGGTTTTAATGGCCTGGAGCATTCTCTCCTGGCTACTCCACTGTCGTTTTGACCACATATCCAGGAGCCAAAGTCCACCTCAGCCTTGGCCCTCCAAACACTGCCTGGGCTAGAGGTTCCAGTCTCCAGCCCTGCCAGCTCGGACCTCCTTATACTGTGGGTAGCTTGCCTCATGGATGGATCCCTTGGCTGTACTCTGTATCTTGCCTCAGAGCCCGTCTCTGTCCCGTGTCTGGCTGCCCCTGCTGGGACCCTGTGGGTGTATTCTGGAGCCGAGGGATTGTTTGCCCTGTTGGGAGCTGATGACAGACGTGGTTATCAGCCTCCAGCTCTGCTCACTGTGCTCAGACCCTGCAGGACTGCATCCCACAGTGAGAGCACTACTTGCTCTAAGGTCACCATGGCTCCCTGCTGGTGTTACAGCCTGCTGCTGCCATTCCTTATTCATCTGGGAAGTGAATTTTTAGGTGTCTATCTTTAAAACAGCAAAATTAGCCTGAGAACCCTTGTTTAGTCTACAAAATAGCCTTATTCACATTAGTCCTGTTATGGAAAACATCTGGGCAGACCTGAGCACCTAGGTACTGCTCATCTAAACCCATTTTTTCTGCTGGACTTCACCTGTAAAATAGCACCCCAGTAACACAGGCTGGCACGGGTGAAGACTTGGTTGGTTGGTTGGTTGGTTGGTTGGTTGGTTAGTGTTTGAGACTCTAGAGAAGAAAGAGTCTCTGGTAAAATGAGCAGCTCAGTGTTCAGAGCAGGGTATGAAAAGTGTGTGCTAAACAAGTCTTTACATCACTCATTTTGAATAATGACACTAGTAAATGAGCATCATCCCCAACTTTGTGTTAAATGAGTGACATGGTTGATTATGTCAATGAAGACAGTGCCACAGGAGGAGTTCCCCCTGCTGTAAATGATAGATACAGCTTGTGCCTTAGCTTTGGGTGTTTAGAGATTCTGTTCTCTTGAAATGAGAGGTTTTTAAATGGATAAATTGAGTGTCCTTGAGAACATTCAGGGAAAGATTGGTTCCACCTATATGTAGACATCTAAATATAAAATTGAGTTAAAGCAACCTCATTACTGTCATTTTGCAAATTTTTATTCTTTGATTTTTGCATCCTTTATGATTATCTTTCAGATACATTTTTTTCCTGCAACATATTCAATATGCATATGAACCATTATCTGTTAACATCCTGAATCGTATTCTAAAATGTGAAATGAATTTTTCTTACTATTATTATACAGTAAGAAAAAATCCCAGCCATTGCTAATATCCTCATATAATGCATTATACACTCTTTTCTTTTCTGGCTTCATATGCTTATCTCTTGATGAAATGTAACACTTCTTGTAAATATGATCCTCCATGGTCGCTTCTTCTGAATTGCTTACATTTATAGCAAAACATTAAGGTCATACGAGGAGTTACAGCGCAGAAAACAATTCATATCTTGTTTACTCCTGGCTTTTTCTTTTACTTTCAGGCAACTTTATGTATGACACTCTAAAACTTGTTTATTTTGCAACTCCATTGCACCTTTCACAGCTGTCTCTGTGGAAATCTTAATTGCAGATTTTAAGGTTAAGTTCCTGCTTTTAAAACTGCATCTTTGAGTGCTCATTACCATGTAGAGTGGGCAACGAATCTCTTTGGGTATCACTCCAGTCATCAGCAGACTGGCAGGATTCAACCACTCACCTTAGCTTTGCTATGCTGACAACAGTAAACTCACTTTTTGACTGAGATTAGTTGGGAAAAACAACAAGGCATTATGAACAACATGCTTTAATTCACAGAGAAAGACATACTATTTTCTTTCTTGTTCCTTCAAAAATCTTGCATTTATTTTACACTTCTTCTGAGTGCCTGGATCAGTTTAAGTTTTCCAAAAACTCAAATGTGGTTTGGGCAAAACCCTCTCTCATAATGTGGTTCAGAAAATACTGAACTAGTCAGAATTCCTGTCTTAGTCCTTTAAAACCTCACCAATCCCAACATCTCAAAATGTACCTACTCACCAGAGGTATATTCTGGAATTCAGTGGCACACTGGAGGCAATGCTGCACACACACCCTTGGAGCCCAAACTCAGCCACAGAGAGGAAGTCCCGCCTGGGGGAAGGACCCAGGGCGACCAAAGGCTACTTAAACTGAACCATGAGGCAAGCACAAGCCTTGACTCCACCTCCCCTTGGAGTTTATGTCAGCTGAACACCACTGGAACCAGGAGAGGTAGCTCTGTCTTTCTCTCTTTCTCCTTCTTCTAATACCCTCTTCTTGGAGTTTTGAGTAACTTAAAATTGGATGGGCTTGGAGTTTGCTAAGTTGATTGGGCCAAGCTAATGCTTTCAGAAGTGGTTTATATTGACTGAATGCTGCTCTAAGCTTTTGCCAAAGTTGTTTCATTTTCTGAAGTTACCAGTAAAATTTTTCTGTTGTTTTGATCCTTTGAGAACATCTTCTTGGTATCTCTTCCATGAATCTTGCTCAGAGTACAGAGAAAAAACACAAGCCCTCCTAAGAGGCTTTTTGAGCGACTGTTTTGGGGGCCTTACATAAGGATATGGCAAGTAATATGTAGAAGGGACTAACTTGGAACAGTTCGGACACAATTCAAAAGTACTCGGCCCTGGAGAACAGGGATCACTCCTTTGCAGTGTGTAGCTCCTGGTGTCTTAATATCACCTGGGCTAGGCTAATAGAAATCACCCTAAGCCAAATTTAATGCATTATGTTAAGTGAAAAAAAGACAGAAACATTCATTGTGTTCAACTTAGGATAGAACAATGATTGGTTTTTGTGTAGAAAGAAGTATGCATCATAAAAGTAAATCTATATGTACTTATTTACATAAAACCAGCATCACATCCATCAGAAAAGTTAAGGTAGTTTTTATTCAAGCAATTTATATGGGCACTGTGGGAGAGTACATGGTTTATTAGATTATACTTATTGAGTGAATGAATCCATCTGAAGTGGGAGATTATTAGGTTCAGTACTGAATTCAGTCTGTAAGGTGGCATGTGAAAATCCTACAGGTCTCCCAAGAACATTAGAGTCCCCTTAGCAAAAGACAACAGATGACTCTTTTAGACCAACATCCCATAGGCTGCAGTGAATGCTTAGAGGAACAAGATGAACAAGACAAGGATAAGTGACATTTTCTCTGGTCTTGCTTTCCTGTTCCAGGCATCAGCTGTCTGGGGCTTTCTGAATTGGAAGTTTCACCCTGACCTCTCTCTTTAGTAAGTACAGAAAGAACTTCACTTTCTGAACATTTCTGGCACTTTATGAGATTTATCATGTTCCTATGAAAATAAAATGCACTTCTTAATTATACTTTGTGTGAAAAAATACATCTTTTTGACCTTTATAAAACTACTGGTTTTTTTGTCTGCTGAAGTGCTCGTTAGATCTTGAGTTACAATTAAACTTTACTTTTTTGTTGTTACAATTAAATTGTAACAACAGTTACAATTAAAGTTCCCTATTCATTTACTATATATTTTTTATTATTGTAGCATATTCTCAGTGGATGTGTGTTTGACTGTTTGTCTTCATTTCCTAAATTAGTTTTTCCAAATACTCATTAATTTACATTGCTGTAGATGAAATTTTCCCCACTCTCTTTTAGAGGGGAAATTATAGAACTTAAATTTCAAAATCTGAGGGAGATAGCCTACAACAGGTATCTACAGGGGCTGAACTTTGATCTGATCTGAAGCTGCTTGCTATCTTGAGACAGCATAGCATAAGAGTCAGAGGAACGCAGAGGATCAGTTTCCCATCACTTTTCTGACCCTGAAAATTTTGGGCACTGTTTCTCTTTTCAGATCACCACACACACTCTCCAGTCTGCAGTTTTCAAGACTTTCTTCCGAGACTCAGTAAATGCAGCCATGCTGTAGCTTGCAGCTCCCACAGATTTTGTGGTTGCAGAGTTTTCCCCAGAGTCTTCTGGGTATCCTGAAATACAGTTTACCTCTTCAAGAGCTTTGTGCCTGTTAAGGTTAAAGATAAATGTTTTACAGAAATGAACTTTTTAAAATAAAAATAGTTGTCTATACTTCTTCCATCATGAAAGGAATGATGGTCAGGTTTTGTGTGAACCCATGTCCATCATCACTAATGAGCACTTTTAGAAGACACATCAATGACTTCCATAAGGTAGGGATAGAGAATGCATTCTCTCAAATCTCCAGAAAATAACTTCCATAAGTTTTGTCATGGCTGGTCAAGGCAAGGAGAAACATTTGCTGTCAGTATTGCTTAAGAAGAGTAACCTGACTGACAGCATGAACACTGCAGATAGCATTAGACATAAGACTATTCACAACGTGAAATAGAGTATGGTATATATTGAAAGGATATAGCACAATCCTTAACAAATACTCCTTTGAAACACTAAAGGTGTTTGTTCTATAATTTGTGTTCCTTCTGATTTCTGTGAACTGTCTTATCCTCATGATCCTCTTACTCCTTATCAACCTGGACTCAAAAAAGCTGTTCTTGAACTTCCAGCAAAGAGTATCCCCTAAACATATTACTTCAAGCATTCTGTATTAAGACCCTCCCCACCATGTATATGCAAAGACCAGTTAACAATATTGTGGGATGCAGAGGGCATCACGCAGATTGTGTAGGAGACCTAGGGCTAAGGGATTTGTGTTCCGTGAGACATGGCTGTTCTTGAAGGAACATACCAGCTAAGAAAAATATGAATGTGCGCCAACCCGTGCCTTAGGGTGCAGGGCTGGCCTCAATCTTATTTTATTTAGCAGTGTAGACATAAGCTACATGGTGTGGTTTAGGGAAATACAGACATGTGAATTTAGAGAGGAACAAGTTTTCTATTATATTAGATGGCAATAGCCTCAAATGGAATCCTTTAGCCACTGTATGATGGCATGCCCTACCACATCATGAAAGATTATTTCTTTTTAAGGTAATTTTTAAAGCACCAGAGTGGAAAAAACAAAACACAAAACGCCCACAAAATGCCTAAACATTGTCTTTGACATCTGTGTGTTTATGTACTCCTTGTACAGGCTTAAACTGCTGGTGATAACAGACATTCAAAACCTAAATTATACAAAGAGCAGGGTACTACAAAAAGCATAGCAACTGCAAAAGGAATGATCCCTGAGGATTAGTTTAAATAATGATGTATTTGTGTTGCATAAGCAAATATAGTAGTCAAATATTTATGAACAGAGTAAATGAGCCCATCCAGAATCTTTGTTTAAAACAAAAATAGTGTCAAGAAGCTTTCCATGTAGCACTCTGATTATATGAATCTGTGAACATACTGACTTCCTGGATGAGAGCAGAATCTCTGTTCAACCTGGTGTTCTATTCTGACATGTCCAGTGCCAAATAGTTCAGTGGAAGTAGCAGTAGCTCCCTAGAGTGAGAAGCTACAGAAAAAGCTGCTCATTAAAGAGTTTTCCTCTTGCCTGTTATAATTTGGAAATAGCAGCATGTTCCAAAGTGTGAAGGTATCATCAGTGCTGAGGCTGGAAAGAATTATTGTAAAGCATCTAGTTTGATGTTCTGCATATAGTCTTTCCATCAAGTCAATAAATAGCATAACCAAATCACCAGATTTTTGTATTTCTGATCCTATTTAATAGAAAGGAAAAATGTTCTGTATCAAAGTAAATGAGTTAAACTCTTTTGTTGGAGTTGACTATAGTTTCTTTTTATTATTATTTTTGTTTTTAAGGAACATTGAGTGGTATGGTTGAATAATCATGTCATTATTATTTTAAATTATAATTTTAATGCTGTCTGCTTAATGTTCACTGATTGTTCCCACTGAATGCACATTATGAACAAAAATTTTCAAAAGCAACTGATTATTTTGCAAGACTAGAAGGTATTTATTTAGGGAAATCTCTGTCATTTACATTTCTGCACAGAAAATTTCCAGAAGCTAATCCATCTTCCCAAAATTATTTTAAAAGGCTGTATTCCTGCAGTCTACAATGCCATCTGCCAGAAATAAAGATTCCTTCCTGAAATAAGGTGAAAACATCCTATATGGCTCTAAGTCTGAAAGGAAAGGCCAAAAGGAAGTCTGTTTCTCGTGAAGCCAATGCTGAAAAATTGTTCTTCATTTGCAGACAGGATAGGGTCTGAAAACTGTGTACTAAATGAAGATGCACCTTGTGTTGTTGAGTAATAAAATTATTTCGTTCACCTCTGTCAGTGGTACAATATTAAAGGAAATCAGTGTTTAGCTCATCCCATGTGATATGTTAGGGCCCATATTCTTCCATACAAAGGATATATTTGCATCAGATTCAAATATTATCCAGCAAAAACCTCTGACATGCATTTTTAGCCACATTCTAGACTTAGTATTAACCTGAAAATAATTTAATAAGCAGGAAAGGGACTGCTGCTTCCTTTTATGGCTAAAAAGCAAACCACAGGGGGATGGAAGAAGAGGAAGGAAAAAAATGATAAAACATCTGAAAGTTTGATAAAAAGTTGCTGAAGCTTTTTCTCAGTTTTTGTCTACAGAAGAAAGAAATTTGATGTAGTGAGTAAGGCAGACAGCAGTTACCAAATTCATTAGCACTTGAACCCCTTCTTTAAGCACTAGATGGGAATGCAATTGCATGACTAAAGCAAGAGGACCTTCTACATAATTAATACAAATAACAAATATCCTTCAAACTCTCTCTCTTTTTTTAAAAAGAAATGCTTATTCCCAGAGGAAAAGTATGTTCTCATTCTTAAGTATCTTTTTTCACCATAATGTTAGCCCATCTTTTGAACAGTTCATTAAAGTTTCAAAGTTTCAAGAAGTAGTCATGCAGATTAACCTAAATATCTTATTTTGCCCTGTGACCATACTCCTGTTAAAATAGATCAGATCATTACATTCATCCATCATCATGTGCCTGTGAAGTTCCAGGATTCCAAAAATAGTAAACACTTGTGGAATCTACAATAATTGAGAGCAACAATAAATTACATTTTAAGAGCTCATCACGGTGGGAACAAGGCACTTCATGACTCTTCATACATCCTTGTTAGGAATATTGCCAAGCTGGAAGAATGCACAGGTTCATGCAGGAGTTGCTATGAGTGCATTTCTTCTGGGGAAACCCAGTGATTTTTTTAGACACACCTCACCTAGGTTTCTTTTAAACAAACAAACAGAAAAAGTAAAGTAAAAGTAGATTTCCTTGAATGGAGATTTGTGCTAAAACCTCTAATATATAATGCATTTGTATGCCAGTTTGGTAATTTAAAAGGTAGCGTGGATAGCTGCTTCATTTCCTTTAGGGTTCAGGCAGGATGAAGTACTGCACTTAGCTGCATCTTCCTACAAGAAAAATTCCCTCAGCAAGGCACAGCATCAATATCTTAACACTGAATATTGCAAATAAAGCAGCTGTTGTTTAATTTGTCAATGTACGTATATGTGAAAGAGCTGGTAGAAACAGCATCATAGAACAACTGTCTGCTTTTGAAGTTTCACTTTTTTCACAGTTCTGTCCTTATGCCATGCAATTCGAGGAGCTGAAAAAGTTTGCCTTTGGCTCTAACAGGATATATTAGCAAGACACAGTTTTTGGAGTATCCTCTAGCTGGAAGTGCCATCGCTTGGTCTTAAAAAATTCAGTTATCATTCAATTTGTAAAACCTACTTGATCTCCTCTTGCCATAATAAAGATATCAGCCTAATCACACACTAAATTAATTGTGTGTTGCTCCTTTGCATTAGCCTTGCTGGTATTCCACTTTGCCTGGAACCAGATCATTTTGGCCAAGAAAGTCCCAAGGGATCAAAGGTGCATTTTATCTGTCTGTTTGTGTAGTAACCAAGATGGGAAGGATGTGATCTCTCATACCAGGAGATAACAACAGGAGAGCCAGGACATGGCAGGGCCTCATTTTTGCTTTCCCACCCTTGCCCCTTCATCTGTGTCTCATGGGTTTGGCAAAATTCGGTGCCTCAGGCAGCAGTGCCTGCAGCAGCTTGTCTTGCTCAGGGGAACTTTGGGCACATGGGGGTTCAGGTCAGTCTGAGAGTGAGAGGGACAAAAGACTGCCACCACCCTTCATCCTCCTTCCAGAGCCTGGAGGCCATGAAGAGCCTCCAGTTCCTTCTTTATTGCCCATGGAACATTAAGAATGAAAAGGATATACCCTGTTCCTGAAATCTCTTGATCTTGTAGAACGTTTTGGGAGTGGGGTTTTTTTGTCTTCTGATGGTTCTTGTCTCTAACTATACTGCTGTAGATGGCTCCAGCTGAGTGGGCTAAGAAGCTGATAGTAATAATTATTGAAAGCCATTATACGGGAAGCATCTAGAGAAAGCACATTCACTAGAATAAAACGATTTTTAAAAAATGTGTATGGAACTTTGCTACATTGAATGCAAATTGCATTTCTAAGATTCAGAGGGCCTTGTTGAGTGTGGTCATATATTATCAGGTGACTTAGATAAACCTTGAGAAAGCATAATAGACACGGAGATCCACTTTGAGATATTTTGAGTGGAAATTGCTTCCCCTTTTATTCTCTCAGCAAAGAAGACAAATGGCTTTAGAAAAATTTTTGAAAGGTTTTGTCCTATAAAGATAAAAATCCAAGGCCTCCCACATATCTTGTTTTTTCTCTTTGCAGCTGACATAGTTTGGTAAATTATTAAGTTGGCTGAATTCTGAAGCTATTGAAACAAAATATCAAGCAGAAATATTACCACAACATATTATTGGGAAAGGAAATCTGGTATTGTCTCTCCCTGGAACTTCCCATCATTCTTCCTATTGTCTTAAAAAACTGATGGACGTCATGCTGTGAGAAAAAACTGACAGAAAAAAAGGTAATCATGAAATGATGGTACAGGACATCTGAGATAGTTCTGGATACTCTTCTGTATTTAATTAAATCCACAGGTTTCTAGATGTTAACTGCACTCAATGAGACCTATTAGCAGAAACTGGAGCGTATGCTCAGAGTTCTGGTTTAACAAAGTCACCTTTGGTGTCCTCAAAAATACAACTAAGTGAGGAAAAAATTAAATTCAGACATGCTAAGCATATACTTGGTCTAATGAATAAATCCTTGAAAGCGATGACTGAATGTAAAACAGAAATATTTCAGGTTTAGAATAATTCTTTGTCTAATATTTGTCTGAGTTTGATTTTGGTAAGGAATTGGAAAGATCGGGAAGTTACTGCTATCAATTATTCTCTCTCTTGTTGACAATGGGACTTAAATGCTGTTGTGCCCAGTTGTAGGGGTTTGATCTGGCTAAATGGCAGGTGTCCAAGAAAGCTGCTCTACCACTCCTCTCCTCAACTGGACAGGGGAGAGAAAACATTGAAAGGCTCCTGGGTCGAGGTAAGGACAGGGAGAGAGCACTCACAATTGCCGTCAGGGTCAAAACAAACCTGACTGAGAAATTAATTGAATTTATTACCAATCAAAATCAGTGTAGGATAATGAGAAGTTAAACAGGGCTTGAAAGCACCTTCCCAGGCTTAGCTTTATTCCTGACTCTCTACCTCCTTCCCCTCAGTTGCCCTCAGTGGGTGCCCCTGAGATGGGCAATGGGGGTTGCAGTCAGTTCATCACATGAGGTTTCTGCTGCTGCTTTGTCCTCAGGGAGAAGAGTCCTTCCTCCCAGCTCAAGCGTGGGATTCCTCTCATGGGAGACAGTCCTCCACAAACTTCTCTAATGGGAATTCTTCCCATGGGCTACAGCTCACCCCTCCATTAAATCCTCTAAAATTTCTTTTTATCACTCTTAAAAGGAGTAGTTGTAAACTGGATGTAGTATTTTGTATGCAAGCTCACTGATGCTAAGTAGAAGGGAAGAACAACTTCTCTTGATCTTGTGGCCAGAGTTTCTTATCAGTATATATAGTATATAACAGTTGCATACTCAGTATGTAGTTTGTCTTATTCAGAAAGAAAGAGCACTGTGAAATTGTCTCCAACCTCATGTACACCATAACCCTCAAGCTCTCTTCGGCAGGGCTTTAATTCATCTAGTCCCTTCCTAACCTCTGTTAATGTGTGGTATCATTTCTCCCTTGGTTCAGATCACTTCGCTTGTTCTTATGGAACCTCAAGAGCTTTCTTTTGCTCTAGTGATAAAGTTCATTGCCATCTCTTTGAGTAAAGTTATGACATTTGTCATGGTCACCGTTACTCTTTCCAGTTTATTTCATCTGCAAATGTTCATTTCACTAGCAAATGTTCTAAGTGCCGTTTGTGCTGTTATCAAGGTCACTAAAAATGTTGAACGTTACAGGTCTGACCATGAAATTCTATGGTCCTGAACTTCTCTCTGATGTCCAGAAAGACATTTAACCACTGGTCATTGCTGTGGCTGAGTTCAGTTAATATTCAACCCTCAAAAAAACCCCACCTAACTATTTTCTCAGCACATACTTCATTAGCTGTGGAGAATGACAAAAAATCTCACTAAAGTCACAGAAAATTTCATACGTCATTTTGTCTTGTTGTATATCCAGTCATTAAATTGCACATTGATAAAAGATTTTTTTATGCACACTTTACTCTTGAAAAATTCATGTCGAGTATTCCTGATCACTCTTCTTGTCTTTCATTTACTTGCATGTGGATGTGAATTCCAAGAGTTTCTTGGAATATTTCTTGATCTTCCCAGGGACTGAGACCAGCCAAAGTTTCTTTGATTCTATGATTAACTCCTGAGCTGTCTTTAGGCTCTCTTAAAAAATCACCTTTCCTTGACATCCTTCTCCTACATGGCAGCTACCCAAAGAGTTCCCAAGCAACACCCTGAATTAGGAGAAATACGCAGTTGTGAAGTTCAGAATCCAAAATTTGCTGCTTGCCTTCCCATTTCACCTCCAGGTCCTTAACTTAATCATTTTGGAGACACTGCAATTCAAGCCACATCTAAGACGGCCAGCAGGTCTTCCCTATTTATGAGTAGAGCACTACTGCTGGTCATTCCAGCCAACACTTGCATTAGGAGATATGCTAGAAGTATAATTACACCATTCCTGGAGAGCTTGAACTTTTCCCTGAGGATATGAAATCTTTCCCTGGCTAGTGTAATTACATTGCATGCAATAAGAATGCACGGTTAATGAGAGACAAAATTTTACATGCTTATAAACTACTGTTATTCTCCATTACCAGAGTTCCAAGAGGTACATTTCATGGGCAAATACAAGGAAGGTTTTTCACCTACCAATTGCATCTCACACTGGGCAGCATGTGCATTACAGCTTTTTTGTGTGTTTGCTTTCTAATATTCTGTAAATAATTTTCATTCACATAGTAACTGTACAAATATTAGTTAAAATGAAACTACCTGCATGAACAGAAACAGTAATTTTCCTGAAGAGCTTCAACTTATTTCTGAAGATAGGAAATCTTTCTTTGGCTAATATAATGATTCAAATTGAAATCTGGTCCAAAAATCCACAGAAGTAAATATAGTTTATCTACAACAACCACCTTTGAGCTATTAATAATCAATGACATGTTATTTTACTTCCAATCCAGAAATAAGAAGCTCAAGGCAAGAAAAACTCTCCATTCTTCCCTAAACCAAAATGGCAGTAGGAATGTGGCTTTGGATGAACCCACTTGGAGCAGCAGTTACAGTTTCTTCTACTTCTGGCAGCCACATAATATATGCTCAAGGCTGTGGAATACCACAGTTAACAGAAAGATTAGAGAGTCCATATAAACTTAGAACATGATTTTCAGTTTTTCTTCGTGTAGGAAGGGGGAGAAGGGGTTTCCACTATAAGAGTGGAAAAGGCAGGGAACTTATCAGGTGAGATAGTTTTGACTGATATTGATTAGTTTAATGTTGACATAGAAGAAAAGGACAGTATCACCTCGTAAACAGTCTAGTTTACTTAGTAGAGCTCTCTGTTTTCCTTGGAGGTGTCCCAAGATTTGGTTAGGGTGAGCTCCACTTAGTTGATTGAATCTGGCAAAACTATATCCTGTAGTAAAATATTTTTTATGTACACTAAAAATTCAGACTGTAGCTAAGCTGTAAATCTCTCATGGTTTTATATACTTTTCAAAATCTTGCTGTTTGTCATCAAAGAAATTATAATGCCTCAAAATAAGCAAAAAAAATATAATGTGTGAGAAAAATGTACAGAATAATTTAGTTTAGTAATTTTAGTGGACAAAACCAAATATTTCTGTTATGCTGAAGTGTTGATTGTAATCCAAACGTTTTATTGTGTTATGATAAGGGCATTTTAAATATTTATCTAGATTTTAAAAATATTTCTTCGATCTGCAAATATAAGCAAAAAAACATTCACAGGGAAATAAATAATGTCTAGATGTCATTTCATTATTTGCAATTTAATGGATGATTCAAATGTGATTACAGATGCACAGATGAGAATGAAAAAACCTTTGATTAGCTAACCATGTAGTAGTATAGATAGTGGTATATTCGTCTTTTTTTATAAGTGAATACATCTATGAAAAATGTTTGGCTCAGAATGTAGTTTAGCTGAATCTGTGTAATGCAGTTTTAAATCTTTTACCTTCATGTGCTTCTTCTCCTTGTACTCATATGTATTGCTAGGTTTTAAATTTTAATTTTCACATTCCATTAAAAGATAGGCGCCTTTTTCATGATGCCAGCTTCCTTTCTTAATTAGAAAGCCAGGAGAGAATATATTTCCTAATATTATTTAAAACAACTTAAAAACCTTGGCTCCTATAGGGATTTTACTGTTACACTCATGTTCTATTGTGAGTGTCAGGTGCTAGTTTTGGTATGCAGCTTGAGATAGAAATCAAGCATAATCAAATGGCTTTTATTCAGATTTTTGTGTGCAACAAAATTATAAATGATCTTGAATATTATAGACAGAGAGGTCAATTAATTATCTTAAATCAAGACTAGTAGTTACAGTGATATACTACCTATTTATCTAAAATTCTATTAAAACAATATTCTTCCTGCCAGAAAATCTGACTTTGAAAAATCCATAGTTTAAGCAACTATCTGAATCATATAACGAGACTCAATTACACCAGGTGGTATTGACTGATATATTTGGTAATGTAATATAGATGCCAACCCTGACAAAATTTGTTAGTTTGAAAATAGGGCAAAATGCCATTTTATTGCAAAGCTAATGAAAAATATTGCTTACAGAATGATGAGACCCATCAAGTAGATTTATAGTGCACAACGTTTGTAAGATCTCTAATATTTCAAAGAGATTGGAAGGCTTATACAAGGGCAATATGACTATTGTCTACTCAGTATAAAGAACCAGAGAAAAAGGAGCTCTGACACTCAGACTTGCATGGTAGAGGGCTAGAAACTTTCTGAATAGTAGAACTCTTTAAAGAGAGCAGGCTGTTTCTTGATCTTATGCAGACGCTGTCATGGCTGGACCACCACCTGGATGTCTTGCAAGCTCCACGATTCAAAGAGATACTGCTTGGGGGGATTAAAGACTATGAGTCGGATTCAGTGAACCCAAATCCCAGCAGAAGTTTGGCAGAGGAATGAGTCAGTTCCTGGGATGCCAGCATTAATGGCTGAGGTCCAGACACTAATCTCAGATGCACGGCACGTGTCGCCTCCTATCTCGATTAAGCCACGTCTGCGGCTTGCACACACAGCGCATAACAGCAGATTTTCTAAGGCATATGCTGCTTCCAGTGCCATACGTTTTAGTTTAAAATCTGGTCCATAAGGTGTGAGTATTTTGTTGTTTTGTTTTTTTTTTTCCTTCAATTGTTTGATGAAGAAATAAAAACAAAAGAAAAAGAAAGCAAAAATTTATTAACAGCACTCACTCTGTTTTACCCCTCTGGCTTCTTCATCTTCCATTCCCCCTCCTTCAAAAGGATTCAATCAGAACCGTACAAAAGATGCAAAGAAATTAAAGTAATAATAGAAGCAGCACAGGAAGATTATTTTCCTTTATTTGTTCTTCGGTATATGTGGGACATGACAGGATTCGATAAACTCACAAGTATTTACTCTTTAAGCTAATTCTGCAGTGTTGTAAAACATGCAAACTGCAGGCTAGAGAGAAATAAGAGAGTCAGCATAGCAAAACTCGATTAGAAAGTTTGATTTGATTATCTGTTCCTTATTTGCATCACACTGCTGTTTCACTCCAAGCTACCTGACTGGAATATTTTCACTGAAATCTGAGTGCGGAAACTGGAGCTATCAGCAGAATAACAGGCTGCAGGAAGCACAGTGTTTTATGCTGGAACATTCCAGCACACTAATTGCTGCTTTGAAAATCATACTCCAAACATTTTCTCGCTTCATTTCATCTCTTGGTTTCAGTGGAAAATGTCCAGAAACAATGCAGTTGAGCTTGAAGATGAGAAATGGGAGACTGAGTGGCTGAAAGGTACCATATGAGGGGATTGATGCAGTGCCTTAATGTACTGGCCTTGAACTGTATGAACTTCATGGTGAATTCAGCCAGATTAAGGAGAGTGAGAAACAATCAGTTTCAGATGGCTCAAAAAGCTGCAATAAAAGGGAAGATGGTGGTCTATTCATTGTCTAAGACCTACACAGAAGACCCTCTTGTGTAATAGTAATTAAAAAGACTCAACTAGAGAGATTAGTTTGAAAAACAAGGAAGAACGCCACCTGACCCTTCCGTTCTTAGAAGAAAGACCATTAGGTAAATTATTGATTTTGTGCTTAAATTTTTTCTTCTTTTTTTTTTTTTCTTTTCTCAGCAAGTATTGATCTCATTTTCTGTATTACATGAAACATCCCAAAGTATTATCAATTGGATACTTAGCCAAGATTGGGAGGGCTAAGTGTGAGACTCATTAAAAAAAGTTCAGTCATATCAAATTTTACTTTTGGATAAGCTATTTTTAACCTTTCTCATTAGAGCATGACAAGCACCAGAAAACAAGCTACTCCTGGCTATTAAAAAAAAAAAAAAAAAGAGTCTGTATAGGTTATGTGTCAATTTTTAAAACTATGTCCCTGTTTCGCTCATGTATAACAACCAAAAAAGAAATATTGAAGGAAAATGACACCACTCTGCTTCTAAGGTGATATAACAAAGAATGCTCTTTTACTGTCACTGTCCCTGATTTTGCATAAACTTCTCTCATGCACACTGGAATCATATATAATGTAGATGAGATTGGAAGGGCCAGAAATCTTAATTTGTTTATTGTATAAGCATAATGCCAGCCACCTCCTGTTTTCATTATACCAATCTAATGCCAGCCATTTCCTGTTTTCATTAGACCATTGTAATGCTAGACTCCTACTGTTCTCATTAGTGCAGGACTGTGTAATGGCAACCACCTCATGTTTTCATTATAACAAAACTGTATGGTGCCAGCTGCCACTTATTTTACTTTACAGAAGAGCATTCGAATAGTCCATACTTTTTTTCAAGAGAATATATACAGAGATGTCAAGGACCCTAGGAGTTTAAGCCCCCTAAGAAAATGGTGGGAAGCACCCTTTCTGTCAATTTTGTTGCTGAAAGAATGGCAGAGTTTATGCAGTGTGTACAGAGAAGAGGCTAAAGGCTGGGGTTAAATTGTTGTGGAAGATGGTTAAATTCTAGGAACTGCCTTTCTGATCCATAACCTATGTGATCTTCTTGAAGAAGATAAAAATGTAGTAGCAATAGTTCAAGGTCCGGATTAGAATTATAGGGAAATTAAAGTTAAATTCTTGGCTCCAGTACACATTGCCTTTGCAGACCATAACCCATAAATTCTGTCATATTGCTCCAGTTGTGACTGGTCTGGAGATTGAAGATTTTCTCTGTCCCAAATACTGTTTTGTTTTGCTTTGGTTTCATAATACATTTTTGATTTGAAACATTTTGCTGCCTATCAGTAGGGCTTAAAAAGTTGTGACTCCTCGAGGGTCTTCGAATGCTATTGTAATGATATTAAATAGGACTAAGAACTGCATCACAACACAAAAATCTTCCATTGAGACATCTTAAAAATATAGTTTGAAAGCTGAAAGCATTCTGTCACTAAGGTACAGTTAAGTTGTTGTTACATTGCAAAACATTAGGCCTGTTTTTACTTTTTGAAGTAGGTATCAGAATAAAAATTCTTCTAATTAAAAAAAAATATAAAGGTGTTGTAAAAATATTTTTTTCTGAAAAAGTTTCTATTTTTTATAAAAAGTTTTTATTTAGATGCTCAGGTTTCTGCTCATATTGAACATTGTACAGATCTCAAAAATAACCCTCCAAAACATCCCATCGTCATTGCTGTGTAAACACTGTGCAACTGCTCTGTGGATACCCTGTAATATCACTGCAAAAAATACCTTATTTTACATAAGGGGACTGCAGCCTTAGGTCTCGAATGAATGAGCTGCATGTTAGTCGTGAGGTAAAGCTACCACATCTACTGGTACCAACACATCTGCTCCCTCTGTTCTGAAGCCTTGGGAGCTTCAAGTGCTTGCTATCAGGACCAGAAAAAGCACCACAGTGAAGGCCCTTACTCTGTACCTGACCAAAATTATCAGTTCTGCACAGTGACTTTGGTTTTAATTATTTGTGTGATGCCAGCTTGTCATGTTTTATCGGTTGTATGTTTTAATGATTTATAGCTTCACTGTAGCTCAGAAGAGAAGCTCTGTGGACATGTATTATGAAAATAAAATTTTACTCTTATTATAAATGCTGGTTGTGGTAGGTTGACCTTGGCTGGACTCCGAACTGCCCTATCTGTCCCCTCCTCAGGAGCTCAGGAGAGGGAGAAAATAAGATGCAAAAAAACCTCATGGGAAAAGATAAGGGCAGTTTAATACAGCAAAAGCAAGACCATGTGCAGAAGCAAAGGAAAACAAAAGATTTATTTTCTACTTCCCATCAGCAGGTGATGTCCAGTCCTTTTCTGGGAAGTAGGACTTCAGTACATGTAACAGTTATTCCAGAAGACAAATGTAATAAATAATGGATCCCTCCCGCCTCCTCCTTTCTCTTAGCTTTTATGTCTGAGAAGATAACATATAGACTACCCTTTTGGTCATCTGTCCTGGCTATGCCCTGTGCCAAGGTCTTTCCCATCCCCAGGGTACTGTTGGGGGTGGGAGTGAGGGTGGAATGTTGGGGAGATAGAGCTGAGGCTGTGCCAGCACTGCTCAGCAGCAGCCAAACACTGGTGTGTTACCAACACCTTTCCAGCTACCAGTGCAGAGCACAGCACTGTGAGGGCTGCTCTGGGGAAAATGAACTCCATCTCAGCCAGACCAAATGCCCTGGCACTTACACAAATTTTTCTTGGAGAAAAGAGCTCTTCCAAAGTGTTTTTCCTGTTTCCAGCCTTGATGGAAAAGTTGTGTTTTCAAGAAAAGAAGAGTTTTCTTTGTCATTCTCAGATTGCTGTATTATTAACATCACTGAATAGAGTAATTGACAGATGTGTATAAGTTTTGCTAAAATGATTAAAAGCTGTGGAAATCATAACCTGTCAGTGTTCCCTGGGAAACAAAGACATTCCATCTGTTAGGGGACTCTGTAAAGGAATGTAATGAGTCACCTTTAAAATGACAGCTGTCACCCTTAGGATCTGAGCCTCAAAGGAAGTGCAAAAATATAATGAAATCCATATAAACTGTCAATCAAAAATATCCTTGATTTGTTATTATTTTGATCACCTCACTCTGGGCAGGGTGTGATAATTTGTAATTTGTCTATGATCTCTACTGTCTGGATTAGGTCCAAGGCAACAAGAAGACAGTTATGTTTAGCAATGTTATAGTTTGATAAAGCACTATATCCCTGCATATGTCTTTGCACATTTTCTGTCACAGTCTTCACAATGAATAAAATTTTACAAGGATAGTGGCATGTGATAGCAGCACATTTGAAAATTACTTCTGAGTTGTGGAAACCCAATAAAATGGAAACTGAATGATGGAACTGAAGGATGTGAGGGGGTTGTTACACTTTTAGTTCACTTGCAAAGATGGTACACTCTACATATAGCCTTTTTATATTTAAGTTGTTTTAGTAAATGTAAGTGATTTGTCATTTCTTTGCTTCTACCATTTTTTCCTGTTTCTGATACATTTTCTGAACTAAGGCAGGTGGAGTCATAACATTTTCTGTGAAATAAAATGCAAATTCTCTTATGCTAATGGACCACTAAGAACTGAATTAGATTAAGCAGTGGTGGTAAATCAGCAATTATACTGCTTTTTTTTTTTTGTTAATAGCAAGATTCCAGCAGAAATAAAATTCAGTGCTAGTCACCACTAGAGGAGAAAACCTGGGGCTGCTGATGTGCTTTACTGAATTTAGTATACATTTTACCACCACTCAGATGCAGTCTTTAAAACCAAGGATGCTGAGCAAAGTGCTTTGAGTCAGCTGGTAACACAGTATATTAATTACAGCTCATAATAACTTCCATTTTTACATAATTGTTGCATGGTTGTACATGTTATGCCAAATAAAATCCTCAGTCTTGACTGGTGATTGTGATTAATATTTATGCTGCTGTTAAAAATGAGCATGCTTTTAGCTTCACTGATGCTGAAGATTTTCTGGATTATTTATAAAATGCAAGAAAAATAATAGCTAAAGAATTTCCCAAACTAAGCAAACAGGTGGTTCTTCAAATACAGTTCTTATTTTTATCTGGCTGCAAGAAAGCATTCTGTGCTAACAAACACAGGCATTGAACCAGGATTGGTCCTTCTCCAGACCACCCTTCAAGGCTTGGAAGTGTCAACTAGCATTTGCTAGTATGCCTTATAAACACTCAGGATGAAGGAAATAAAGTGAATGAGGGGAGCTGGCATCCACTTACAAGAAGCTATGGGATTCAAGATTTGGCAGCTGCACCTGGTGGCTCCTTGAAGTTGCGTGTTGTCATTGCCCATAGAAGCTTGAAATTTTTCCAGGCAGGAGGTGATATGAACATCACCTAGGACTACAGGAATTACTGGTTATCAGCCGGCTGTCTCAGGTTTACATTCTTGATCCCACAGTAAGCTTGGCAAATCTCCATGAAAGCTTTTTGAACAAGAGTGCTTGATTCAGACGTCCTCCAATTGTTTGTACTTCTCCTACTGTTGCCGTAATATGATGGACCCCTGACATTTCACCTCTGCTAAAGGGATAAGGTGTAATAGGAACTGGAAGTCTGCCTAAAGCATAGTATTCCTTCTCCTTCTCTGTCTTGATTTCTACTGCCAGCCACATTAACACTGTAGCTGAAATGTTTTTACAATGTAGCAGTGCACAGAAGGTTATTAATAAGTGCAGAAGTAGGAATCTTTTAAAAAAGACGATTCTTTTGGAAATAAAAGGGCTGACTGTGCTTGCTCTCATTATACAGGCTTTACCTGGGTTTCTAAAGCTTCTATTACCCTCTACTGTTTTAGTCCACTGGAATAGGTGTGTTTAGAAAAGAAACGTAGTGGACTTACACTCATACCAAATGCTACTCAATTGCATTGTGGAGGGAAAATTGTCTACAAGCAAGGCTATATTTTACTATTTTTCTTGATTATATTTTTTTTGGGTGGGAGGGCGAGGATAGTTCTGGAGTCTACTTTTCGAAAACTGTTACTTTTTCAAAAGGTGGGTGTTCTTTTCCTTTCAAAGGATTGCTGTACCTTACTTTAGAATTTCCAAAAAGATGTACTAACAAAATCCACCTTCCTGTCCATATTGGTTACCTAAATGAGTCACCTACCTTAGCCTCTGCTAAGGTAGTGCTTAGCACTCACTGGAGTGCTGAGTGGCAGTGAGCTTGGTTCACTTACACTGGCCGATGGAGGTGCAAAAATTATTATGGAAGCATAATTACCAAAATCTGGAGTTTCTTCCAGGGGAAGACAGCACAAAAGAAACCTAAAGTCTGAACAGGACCCTTATTCTGGTGCTCTCCACTAGTACTACGGTCCTTAAACTGAGGCAAAGCCACAGTGCTTTTAAGAAGCTTATCCTGTGGTCAAAGATAAAGGCTTATTAACAGTTTCTAATCTCTGTTCTAAATCTCTTATAATACAATGGTACTGTAATGTTAAAATAGTTTCACATGTATTCTTCTCTGCTATGTTTACTATATTCAGATGGTATTATACAAATCCTTATTAAATGATATAGCAGTGCTTATATTAATTTTGTTCTCAATTTAAAATGAGGCACAAGGGAATACAGAATAATTCCTATAGCCAATACATCTTCAAGCATAGAAACTCAAAGGGTATTCAGAGTAAACACAATTTCTCATCTGGTCTAAGACAGTCTGTAAACATATAATGATATATCATGGCTTTAAACTACATTACAGTGAGAGGACATTAAATGTATTAGTTATCCAGAATACATATATCAGATTATTTTTCCTCATAATTTCAAAATCCATAAAGAAATAATTTTCATTGAAGATGAAATGGCTGTATGCTTACTTATCAATAAAAAAAAATCTTATTTTGATCCAACTAGTTTATTGCAATATCCCTAATAAGATCCCCCACTGAACTCACAGTGAATGAAGAATTTGTTCATAAAAAAATAAGTATTTTAATTGGAAAATAAAAATATTTTTAAAATATAGTTCAGCAGCTTTAATCAACTTGTAAATCAAAGAATTTTAAGAAATGAATTGAGGTCTTCTCTACAAATATTATGCTGAATATTTTTTATTATATGATGAGAAGTGTGAAATATCTTTGAAGACAAATAAGAAATCTACTCTGAATTCTCTACATTAGATAAATTTTCAGTGTAAAGAATTTTAAATTGACATATAAAAAGAAAGGGGTGGTGACTAATAGGGACACTTGTAGAAATCATTACAGCATGCATCATAATTGATGCCTGTTGTAAAAGGCTTAAAAAAATATATCCATGGACCATTTTCCTGTAGGCAGTAACAACAGAAATAGATAAATGTCATTTTCTGATGGTCAGACAAGTATGATGCTTTTATTTCAATGCTGATGCCAGCCTAGCCATCCATTTTTATCACTCTCAAATCAAACCACTGAAGAGACTGCCGTGTGCGATTGCCCTTAAAGAGATGGAAAATGTACACATATTACAAAACGTAATTGATAATTTGTAAAGGAGTATTTCTTCTTGCAAACATTTCTGTATGATGGCAGCAAACAGTTGATTTCCAGATACAATTTCAGTGTTGTTTTTACCTTGGAACACATTGAGGATTACTGGCTAACTGTTCCCCTAGTTCCCTGGTAGTTCAGTAGGTGCAGTATAATAAAATTTTGATAGAGTTAGTGTTCAAAGTATTAAATAAAATATGTTTTCAGAAACAGAATTTTCATTATTCCATTCCTCAGTAGGTGAAAATATGAATCTTCTATCCAATCATCTGTGTTTCAAACTATATTATTAATTCTTACCAAGATAAATATCAGAATTTTTACAGACATTGTGGAGTCTTGCCCAAATCAAAGGTATTACCTGAAGCCTAAAGAACCTAAATTGGGGAACCATGTCAGAACACCATTTTCAAAAAGTAACAAAGGGCCCAATATTTGACTAGTTAAAAATATTAAAAATAATTTGTCTCCCAGACAGAGAAAAATGTTTCCCCAAAATTTGAACTAAGTATTTTTGTGAGCCAGGTATTATAGAGAACCATCAACAATAAATAAACCAAGATGCTGTGCTCTTTTCCCTGAATCATAACATATGCATTATGGAATATACATCTCACAAAATTCTTAGATGGCTCATTAATTCCCCGATCCATTTTTTCACGCACTACTGAAACTAAGGTGACCTTTCACAAATCAAACTATGCATGCAGCAGACAGTTGTCCTTTCTACTGGAGAAATTTCATTTTTAGGGAAATATTGCTAACTGAAGAAATAAGCTTTCAGCTGCATTCATGTCTTAGACTCGATAAAGGATAAAGATAGGGTATTTATCCCATGAGTGAGCACCCTGAAGCAGTAATACGTGGTTGGCTTAAAGGAGATCTAAGAATCTCTGTTTGACAGACTGGCCACTTTCCGAATGAGAACTCAATGACTCTGTATTGTGGGTAAAGAAAAGCCAGGACGGTTTATGACTTGTTCTGCGTATACTGTGGATCCAGCCAAGCTCTGAATCACACAGAGTTGAAGACAGTAAAAGTAACGTCCCATGTCCAGTGTGGTCATCAGCAGCATAAGGTACATTCTGTCAGAACTCTGCTCAGGCAGTGGCTTGCTAGATTTTGGAAATCAGCCTGTAGAAAGACAAATATACAGAGCAGGAAAAAGGGGAGATAACATTGTTGGGTTTCAGTGCCTAGGATGGGCAGGTAACTAGATGCAGGCTGGTTTTGTTTCTGGCAAGGAGACTTGCAGAAAAAATGCAGTGGGTAGAGGGTAATTCTATCTGCAGGAATAGCACACACCTTCGTAATAACTATAGTATTCTGAACAAACTGAAAGTCTATTTAGCTGTCTATAGCAATGCCTATATACTTAATTACTTAAAAAAAAAAACCAAAACAAACAAACAAACAAACAATCAAAGTCAAAAACCCTAAAAAGTCAGGCTTTACACTATTTGGTGTGTCGTTTTTACAATCACACAGGAACAGACAGAGAGGGCCACACATTCTGAGGGACTGATCATAATGCTCAAGACATCAAAACCCAAGCAAACAAAAGAGGTTAATGAAAGTGTTAAATTATAACAAAAACCTCAAAAAAACAGACTTAGAAATATTTTTCCCAGCAATTTGTCACATTGTTTACAGCAACATGAGTAAAATTACTCACACTTTTAAAAAAGACACATTTAAAAAAAAAAGGAAAAACCAATGCTTTGCATTCTTCAGGTTGTCCATCTCCATTTGTTCATGCTCCTGTTGGGCTGACTTATAGAGAACTTACAGCCCCACCCCATTTATAATGTTTTTGGTGAACTCACACCAGTGTACTAAACCAAAATATCCTTTATTCAGCTCCATGTTTCCACGAGCAAATAACAGCCTGTAGGGATTCGGTGCATCAGCTGCTTAAAAGATAAACCTACCCAGCTTGATGAAACTCTTTGCCACTTTCCTGTTGAGAGAAAACGGTTGCACATTTCCAATAAATGAAGCAGGAACTGTCATTTTTTTGGCAAACTGATAACTAGCTGTAACAGCCGCATTGCCACAAGTTGCTTTTCCAAAGTAATTACCATCAGGCTCCCTGTGGTATGCAGTGTTTAACACATTTCTTCTGTGTTAATGAATGCAAAAGCAGGCAACACCACTATTAGTAATCGCTTTTTATTCGTAGTCCTCATTTTCCAGATAGGTCACATTAAACACAGCCATTAAACAATAGCGGTTGAGAAAATCCATACAATGTATGCTGCTTTCGTTTGGTTTTTTTGTGTCGTTCACCAGTCGTTGGTGCAACTTTGAGCCGTATGGGGAGACAGGGGCTGATAAATGAGAATGCCAACCTGTATCACAATTGGGCCAGAGAAGTCAAAACCTTAATCAGATTTCACTCAATTACACTTCAAGTCAACAAATCTTGATAGCCAAAACTCCCATTTAAATTAATGCAATAATAATTGCTGCCTGATGTCAAAAGAAAGCAATTAAACAATAATGAGTGGGTGTATGTTATGCTAGGCTCCAGACTCCTCCTTGACCTCAGCAATTTCCCTTCCATTTGACAGCAAGCAACGAAAAAGCTTGTTTGAATGGTGTATCTTGCTCCACTATGAATGAAGCTTGACTTCTGGGGGTTATTTGGATTGGGAAACCTCTATTCTTAAGTGGCAAATCACAGTTTAGGAGAATCTGTTTCCTCATAAATATGCCAATCAAAAAAAAAAAAAGGGAAAAAAAAAAGGTCTAATTTTGAGTTCTGATTTGATTGGCCAATTGTATAAGGAACTCCCAGTTGCTGGCTTTTGTTAATTAAAAAAAGATACAGAATGCCTTATTCACTATTCACAGTGTACAGTACAAATTTATTAGTTGCTTAACTTGCCTCCCTCAACTCCAACTTTCCTTTTATAATCTGTGGCAGATATTTCCTTTCAATCTTATAAAGCCTGTGTGTAAAAAAATGAGAGAAATAACTCATAAACGTTATCTTTCATTGCTGCCTCTTTCTCCAATAGTGATAGTAGAGATACCATGGAGAAAAAATGCTTTAAATTCTTTTGTGTGCAGTACGTCCTCTACACACAATCATGTTAATTTTGACTGAACCAGCAAAACTCACATTGTATAAGCTCTGCTGGTTTATTGGTTCATTATGTATCCATTCTAAATTGTGAAATAATTTTTTTAACCTGGGATATTCTTATACTGGGAAGCAGTATGCGAGAGTTCTACAGAAGAAGGCAGTTGAAAGACAAATTAAAGAAAAGCAAGATTACTTTCAAAAGCTGTGAGTCATGAATTCTGAATTACCTCAGAGTGGTAAATAAATAATCACTACTAAATACAGATAATGTGTTAAACAGCTAAAGCTAGTAAATCACTAGTGACAGAGAGCCTTAAGGTAAATTCCTCTTACATTGGCACAGCCCTTTCTCAGAATGTTGTGGTTTTATGTCTTCAGAAACATACAATGAATTGTAGAATTGGTTACTCAGTGTTAAAATCATTTATAAAATACACAAATCTCCATCACTTGACTGCATTTACATACTGGCTTAGATTTTGCTGAATAATGGATCTCACTGGCAGAGCTAAAGACTTGGTGCACAGACACTGAAGTGATGGGCACCACGGAAATACGCAGAAAAGACTGATCAAACAATAAGAAATCCTCTCCACTATGGAATTTCAAGCTATCAAGCTATCAAGCAAAACCAATCTTGGGTCTCCTGGCCAAAAAAAAAAAAAATTATATAACACAGACAACACCACATTTTAGATACATAAATTGTCCAAAACATGGAGAGTAGCTTGATAAGACATGTACAAGATCCTTCCTTTTGCAAAGCAAACTGTCAGAATTGGTGTCTCCCAAAGACAATTCATTGTAGGACTGACTAGCTAAAATCCCAATTTAAATGCAATCCCAAAACCAAAACAGGCTGTGGGGTCAACTTTTTTTTCTTGAACTGATAAAAAACTATGGCTTGTGATATTTCAGATTGCCAGCCCCTCTTATAAATGTTTTTATAGTACAGATTAAGAAACCAAATATATATTTTTTAAACAATGTGCCACAGTGGTATTTCCAACAGGGTATCTGAAATATATACGGGACAAATCCTGAGATAAATAGTTTATTCTTCTGCCTTTTCTTGTACTGTGGAAGCTCACTAGTTCTTTTCTAAGTTTCATCTGAAAGTAATTTTGAATTTTTCAAATGCAATAAAAACACTGGTAAGAAACAATAATAAAAAGTAGAAACTATATCCCAAGTTATTCTAAGTTATTCTGCAAATACTATTCAGATCAATTGAAAACCTGACTAAAAACACCCCCTAGAATAAGCAGTATTTATCTAGACCTGCAGTAAGCAACCACACAGTCTAAAGAATCAGATAAAATACTGCTCATGCCACACTGGCATTGGCGTATTTTTCAGCTCTATAAACTTAATAACAAAACTTTGAAAATGGTGGCATCTCTGAAGAAGTTATTTAAATATCCTGCTTGAACAGGCTGGCTGCATGTGTTGGGGAAAAAAAAACCCAAGGAGGTTCCAGATGTTGGTTCGAGTGTAATTTTTGTTATTAAACATGGGTTTGCAATAGAAACTTCTACAAGGACTTGCACATAACCATGACTGATGGATGTATTTGTAGGCTGTTCAGTTAGCTCCATCAGCTCACTCAAACACATTTTGAACAGATTATGTACTGCAGTACTTCGTAGACCATACATTAAACAAGAGACTTTGCTCTGAGGCACTGCTTCACATATTCCGTGGGGAAAAGGAAGCAGGAAAAAACAAAACTCATAGAGTTCGACAGCTACTGAGGCAACACTTGCCATTTACAATATAAGCCCAAATATTTTTGCAACACAACTATATATTAATTTAATAAAATACACAATATAGCTCTTATACACTCAACAATTTGGCTCATATGCACTGAATCTGCAATAAATCAATAAAAATATGTCATTTGATGTAAACACACTGAATCTTCTTACATTTGCACATTTAAATGACCATGTGATTTTTGTGGATGTCTGACATTTTCACTTTCCTGAGCTATTTTAGTGTCCACAAATGAATAAAAAAGTGTTAATAATGTTAATTTCTTTTCTGTATTACCCTCAAGGTAACTCTTTTTTCCCCAAACTTTATTTTACTTCCTTTTATTTTTTTTTAAAACTTACCACTAACTATTTATAGCTTTGTTGGACACTAAAACGCTAAATAGATATTAAAATCTTTTTTTTTTTCATTTTATCAAGTGAATTAGCTTATGTGTGTGCAGGACAAGATGGACTATATCATTTTACATTTAACCTTAATATGATATGTAGTGTTTCATTAATGATGAGGATATGTTTTCTTGAATAATGATCTGGAATGGTTCTTTTTATTTTATTATTCTTTTTTTTTTTTCTTTTTTTCATATTTGTGGCAGATAACTTTGTACATAAATGTTTACCACAAATGAATGTTAATGTTTGGCGTCGCTTGGACTACTACAAGAACTCCTTATAGGACTTTTCAGTAGAAGCCTGTGGTGGCTGCTGGAAATTCACCACAGATCAACATTATTCAACCCTGTTTTTCTTGGGGTTTATACGTAAACAGTAAAGTCAGCATCAGCTATTGAGGACAGTCTTAAAGTATCAGATGTATTTCCATTCCATCTTTCTCACACCTTCCTATCAGATTGTCAAAATGGCACTGTCTTTCCTTCTTTCATTTTGTTCTTGGTGTACTTGACTCTGTCCTAATGAAAGTTTGGTCAAAATGAAACCAGTGTTATCTGTCAAAAAGAAAGAGCAGTGAAAAGAACATACTTGTGGGCACTTCAGATGTTCACTAAAAGCCTTAAAGCAGCATTGGTCTTCCTTCATTCCTGTAATTCTGTTACAACCAGGGAATTTATTTACTTATTTACTTTCAATCAGCAGAAGAGGAATGCAACTGCCAGCCTGTCCTTATTTTCCCCCTCACTTTCTGATGGCCACAGGGTCGCTTCCCCGACAGTCCTGCAAGAGCTTGTCTATTTCTCTCACGACTTCCTCGGCATCCACCGACTCCCTGCCTAGGTCCCGGGCTGAGCGGTCTAACTGCTCCAGAACAGAGTCCATCTCACTCGAGTCTCGGCTCACTCGGGCATGCACGTCTGCAAAGGCCCTAGCCATCTGCTCTGATGCAATGAAGGAAGCGTCCTTTGACTGTTTACTGGGCGATAGGTACTGACTGTCAGTTGACAAGTACTGGCTGCTTGGTTCAGCCAAGGCTCCTGATTTCACTTCACAACCATCCAGTGGTCCTTTTGTTGAGGTGCAAGGCTCAATGCATGTCTTGGTTGGGCTGCTCGATGCTGAGGGAACCTCCTGAAGCAGAGGACTCAGGGCACGTTTGGCTTTTAAGTAAGGTTTAACATTGGCAATGAGAATAGTGTGCTCTCTCTTGTCTTTCCCAAATGTACAAAAAGTCTTTTTCCCAGTGGGATTCACAGTTTCGTATGTCTCAGTCTCAACGTTAGCTTCAACTGTGGGTACAAAGAGATTTGTGCGATAATCTGCATTCTCAGCCTGACTGGCTGCAGGGAACTGTGGCATCCAACATCTGTCAGAATGACCAAGCACTCTGCATTCATCTGTGCAGTTAACACATTCTTCTTGTTCTGCAAAACAAAGGAGAAAGAGAAAAAACTCTAATTATAAGTGGATTTATTTAGACTAATGGATAGGCTATGATCATCATGTGATGGGCTTACTTGACATCTGGTTTCTTAATTATGGGGAAAAAGAAGAAGCTCTAATTAAAATATTTCAGAAGGTTTGCATAAACCTGTTAGTTGAGACAATAGATTTATTTAACTCTGTTCTCCACATATTAAAGCATTCACACAGCCCAATGGAATTGTAAAGGGGTCATTAGAGAATCATTCTCAGTGGAATTGAGCTTCATCTGTAAACTAATCTGCTGTAGAAATCTTTAAGGCTTTGTTCTGTAAAAATCATACTAAAAAGAGTGAACAGTACTTAGGGAACTCAAAAGGAATTTTAAGGATTAATTTTTCAAATCAAATAACTGAGCAGTGACTGCCTTTCTGGAAATACGAACCCTTCATAAAAACCAGCAAGCTGCTTTTTCTTTTTTTGTCACCTCCATTTCATTTGTAATTGTTATGTTGTGTGACAGTCATAAAATAAAAAGGTTTTCCTAAAAAGCCTACTTTTCCTGCTGAGAACAGAGAACTAGAATCTTCCATCGGTATGCATTAAATATAAGCTTGTCAAAAAGTGCATATTGCAATTTTATTAGACATGAGTATGGATCATGTAATCAGTTTTCCCCTTTTTTGTTTTGGTGCAAGTAAGTGAAAATGGATTTGCCCAATACATACAATTTGGAAGAATGACAAACCGTGACACACTATTTGAACTGATGATGTTTTCAGATAGGATTTCTATATCCTTATTTCTTTCAAAGAAGGTAATTAAATGAGATTCCTTTGCTACACTTTTAGAACATCAGTTTTAATACTTCCTGTTATACAATTCAAAGAAAACTCGCTGTTTTAAAAACCTTGGCTTGTGTGTCATTTATGTTTAATAGGTTACAATTGGGCCAATACTTACTGTCTTATGATTGTATTCACAACTCTTACCAAGTATCAGGGATAAGAAAAATAATAAATAAAATAAATCCTTTTATCATCTCTAGGTTTCAGTTAACAATACATTAATCTTAAGGTATTAATCATTTTTCTTTCACAAAATGGGCAGATGGGTTTAATACTCATATTCTTTGAGGAACTTAGTATTTAAAAAATGCCTGGAATTCCAGTTAGACAAAAACTGTTCGTACAGCTTTAAATATAAGGATGAAACACACATAGAGAGACATGCAAAACAAGTGTTCAGAAAAGCAGAACAAACATGTTGACCCGAAGATGGGGAGAATTTAAGCAATCATCATCTTTCTAAATTAGAAAACAAATTCCTACTAATCTTTTATCACTACCTGATTAATGGGTGATTGTACTGCAGAAACATTAGAAAAGAAACACCAAAGGTGCTATGGGAATCCAAGAGTGTAAACAGTTTTTCACATTTCTATAAAGTTATGAATAAATAGGACTTAAACTAAAATTGTATTATGTCACAGTGATATTAAACTGGGATAATTGCTCAGAACTGACACTTGTTAATGATACAGTTGTGTGAAAAAATGTCATTCTGTATGTGATGCCTTCTTTGAAGATTTTAAAATCTAAGTCTGGTGTAACCCCTGAAAAAATACCAAAAGCAAGAGAGAATTACAGGTACAGGGACAGCAAAGCAAAGTGATTGTTGAGGAAAGGATGTAACATACAGGATTTAAACAGAAAATTCATAGAGGTGAGACAGGCTCAGCTGTGTACCTGGTAAAATCATGGAACAGATCTTCCTGGAAGATGTATCAAAACATATGGAAGATAGGGAGGTGATTAGACAGACAACAGGGCTTCACTGAGGACAGATTGTGCCTGGCTAATCTGGTGGCTTTCTACGATGGAGTGACTGCATCAGTGGACAAGGCAAATTCTTTTGTCAGGCCTTTGATATGATCAAATATTGATGTGGCCACAATAATCTTGGTGTTAAATTGGAGATTGATGGATTTGATGATGGACTGTCAGATCAATAAGGTACTGGCTGGATGGTCACATGCAAAGAATTGCAGTCAATGTCCAAGTGGAAACCAATAATGAGAGGTGTCCCTTCAGGGTCCACATTGGGACCAACATTATTTATTATCTGCATTTATGAGACAGACAATGGAACTGAGTGCAGCCTTGGATCACAGCAAGCTGAGTGGTGCATCTGATTTGCTGGAGGGAAGGGATGCCATCCAGAAGGACTGTGACAGGCTTGAGAGGTGGGGAGCCAAGTGAACATCAAGAAGTTCAAGTCCAAGTGGAAGGTCCTGCACTTGGGTTGGAGAATTCACCAGTACCAACACAAAGTGGGGGATGGACAGATTGAGAGCAGACCTGTTGACGTGGATTGGGGATTCTCATGGATAAAAATCTGGACATGAGCTAGCAGTATGTTCTCACAGCCCAGACAGCCAGTTGTGTCCTGGGCTGCGTAAACTGAAAGAAAGCTGATTTAGATAGTACATGAGGTAGAAACTCATCAATATGAGAGTAGTGAGACACTGAGATTTCCCAGATAAATTGTGGATGCCCCATCCCTGAAAGATCTCAAAGTCAGGTCAGAAAGGACCTTAAGCAACCTGATCTAGTGATGGACATTTCTGCCTACAGTAGATATTTCAAGGTCCTTTCTGACCCAAACCATTCAATGGTTTTAGTGGTTTTAGTATGCAACAAAAATTAAAATTACCATGATGAAAAACAGGAGTAAAATAATCCAAACCTTGGGACTATAACACAGTGGCAAAAGTGAAAAGAATTTAAGGAAGAAATTAAGTTTGTTGTGTTTGACTTCACTTGAATGAGATGGCATTGGTATGCATAACCGCAGACACAACATATGTGTGGCAATTGCTTAATGAAATGGGAGCCATACAAATGAAGGACACAGCTATACACCTCATTCCACCCATTAGTTCACCTCCACTAAAGCTCTCCGTATCTAGTTTTCCAGAGCTTCTACAGCATCAAACAGCTGCTGCTTAAAACAGCAAAGTGAAACTGCTGCTCTCTCTCGCTCTCTAAAAAAAAAATCCCCACACAACCAAACAGCATCCTCCTGCTCCAAAGAAACCCACCCAGAAACATAAAACTCCACAAAACAAACCAAATCAATATATTTTTTAAAACACCCTTGTCTTCCTAAACCTACAGAGTACATGTTGACAAGCTCAGCCTCTCTCTTTAAAAGTGGATTTACAGAAATAGGAGAAAAAGGTGTTTTCTTCAGGATTTTCACTAATAATATCTAAAGTTTTTTTTCTCTTACGTGGAATTCATGACAATGCTGAGTAAAAGTTTTCTGGCACTTTTAAAGGTTTACCCAAACAACTAATTAGCTTTCCAGCTAACTTTTATGTTGTAAACTTAACTGTCCTTTGTATGGATATTTGTAAGCAATTTTGTTGCTTTATAACAAAAGGCAAAAAATAAAACCCTGCTGCACGTTAGCTACCATAAAAACCTCAGAACTGCACTATCCATGTACCAGTGATTTCTCTGCTCCTCTCTTTTCTATTACTTTATCAAAGCAAGATCCTTATTTGCTCCTTCCTTTCTCACATAAAAATAACCCAAACATTTCAGTCTATTGCATTATACCACAAAAAGGCCATCTCTAGAAGGGAAAATCTTTCTGTCTTTCATTTTGTAGTTCTGTGTCATATTATCTTAAAATACATTAAATAAATATTCATATATATCTATATACAATTTCCTTCTATTTACATTGACAACATTTTATATATCTCTATGTATGAAATATAGAACAGGGAAAATCTTCTAAAACTCAAATGAACTGTATTTCTTTCAAAAAAAAGAATCCCTAAACTAAAATTGAAAGGAACAAACTCAAGATGAAAGGTAAAGATCAGTGTTCTAAGTCACTGAAAATAAGTATTTTAAACTTATTCAGTAGGTATTCAGTACTGCGTGAAAAACTATGCTTTGAGATTTTTAACACAGAACAAACTCACTAGGTTAATTTATTGCAACCAAGTTATGTTTGAAGACTTCTATTTTTAGCTGTCACACACGTGCATACACATACACTGCTATGAGGAGGCGCCTTATACAGTGTTTAGATTATTTATTACTGACAACAAAAATACAAATTTTGCTGGCAATCTCTAGGTAAAAGAGATATATATCATACAGCGTATATATGTTTTGTATATATTGTGTGCTGTATCTTTTTCCCCTTCTTGTTTCCTACATTTGTTAAAGCAATTTTTACCCTTGCATTCCTACTCCCTGTATTGACTAACTTTCCATTTCTGCTCCCTGGACATCATAGCAGCAACTGAATTAAATATGAAGCCAGAAAAGAACAAAAAAAATACTGAATGTCCTTGAATTGAATCCCACCCGCATTGCATGAGCTTTTGTGCTTTAGCCCTGAAAATCTCTGTCTTTTTATTTCACTCTTTTATGTCACATCATAGGGAATGGATTTTGAGTATTGATTATCATACATTATAAGCTGCTTGTCTCACCATTAGCCTGTAATTTTGACTGCTACAGCTAGCACACAGTGAAGAAAATCGAACAGTGACTTTTGTACTAGGAGCAGAAACTACAAACATGAAGTGAACTATTACCACCAAGGGCCAAATTAGTACATATGAGAAAATAGAATCCATGTAAAGGTAAATATATAAATACATATATGTAAAATAGGTCATATGCTGTGCTGTACAGCAAGATGTGCTGGTAGAGTGATATGCACCATCGGTCTTTATCTCTGTGCTTGTCTTCCTCCTGTTGAAAATAAACCCTTAACAGTGCATGTGTGTACAATAAACAGCAGCAGTCTGGAGGTTTTCTTTACTCTCTGGAGCTTCAAGGGTAAACAGAAGTGCTTTATGCACTTAGGGGAGAACATACACTAAAATAGAACTGCTAAATTACCAGCCGTAGAAAGAAAAGGAAACAAGATATCTGTAAACAACAGTTGCCTGGATAGGAAACGTATTTTGGATGGAAATTTAAAGATGGTTTAGGATGAAAGTTATATTGGCAACATATAAAATGCAATGCAAGGTATGTATTTTTGTGCAGCAGAAGATACATCTGACATATTTTATTCTATTAGCAGAGGAACTATATTTAACATCATCCTTCCATAGAGAGCTAAAACAAAAAGATCCTTTTATTGTGGTATCTACAATTTCCTACACTTTCTTTATAAATATTGTGAACAGAATTAATTATGGGTACTGATTTCACCCTAAATATATTGTACTATGAAGTTAATTAATTAATGCTTTAGATAGCTGGCTCCTTTCAAAGGCTAAAACAGAGATATCTTATTTTGACTCACTAATAATATGAAATTTGCATAATGGTAACAAAGAAGAAGCTCAAGAATTATTTTCTTATACAATAGTGATTCAGAGTGGACAAATCAAGTCAATAAATACAATTTTCTACAAGTTAACTGGACTCTAATTATTTAAATACATGCAAAGAAGAAAAACAAATGGAAGGTAAACGTCAGCATGCAAACACTTCCAATAAGTATTTTATGTATTATGTTTATAGGATGAAGAACACGATAGTCTGTATTGAAGTGCTCCATACAATTTAATTCCAAATGTCAAGATTCCCATACATGGGAAATCAGACTATAAATATATGTATATACAAATATACAGATATGTTTTTATATATTTTTATGTAAATAAATGAATCTACATATATTTAAAGTCTGATTTTCCCTCTACACAAACCTGGATATATAACTAGGCATAGACTTAGACCTACACCTAGACCTATGCCATCCTATTCCTCACAAAACCTGTAAATTATTTTATCAAATTGTGTTTGGAATTAAACAAGGCAGACAGAGTTTGGATTATTATAATTTGTAAGATTTGAACTGATAAATAGTCATTCAAATGTATTCTTTTCTAAGAACTTCTTACAAAATATTTAAAAATGTAGCTCTTTATTGCCATTTATTCATTGATAAAGGTTAAATAAGAATTTAGCTAGATAAGTACATGAATAACATTAAATATTTTAAAATGTCAGTAGCTTTTGATATTTTTCATTGTCCTAGGAAAGCCTATCTTTCAGATATCCTTTTTTCTCTTTCAGTGGCGGATGTTTAGTTTTTACTATTGAATAAACACCTTTTCTAACTGGTTATTTTTTAAATTCCTTTCTATAAATATGGAGGCTAAAAATAAGCATTAATTTTCAGGAATGATTCATAGGTTGATTCAGTTGAATGGCACGACTATCAACTAACAAGTCCAAATAAAAAATAAACCAGAGAACCCATTTTAAAACGTACGCCACCCTCTTTTTAAAAACATGCAGTTTCACAATACCTTCACTGTTGCAATGCTCTATTCTTCATTGCATTACAGAGAATAGTAAAGAACATATTTGATGACCCTTTTTTTCACATGATAAAGAAAAAGATCTGCCTATGAATGCATAAATAGAGTTCACACTGACTTGTCTAGGAGATCAATTCCTAGTCTAGTTGTTGTGAATTTGTGTTCATTATTGAAAATACTTCCATTTAGAATTTACTCAGTAATGAAACAAGGTGTAAAATTCTCTGCTGGTTATATTTCTCTGGTCTCACCACAAACACACTATTCTTTACTGTGAGAGTGGTGAGGTGCTGGAACAGATTTTCCCGTTCCTGGAAGTGTCCAAGGCCAGGCTGGATGGGGTTTTGAGCAGCCTGGTTTAGTGGAAGGTGTCCCTGCCCATGATAGGGCAGTCGGAATGAGATGATCTTTAAGATCCCTCCAACCCAAACCATTCTATGATTCTTTGTAAAAAACCTCCACCAACACCAGTACTTGCTTTAGCTAATAAAATACTGTTATGCTTCATATTTTTAAGACCCTAAATAGATATGAAAGATCTGTATTTTCCGTACATATGTGTAAGCAGATGGACAATAAATGCCACATAATATCTAACAGAGAATGTAATTAACTCTGCTTTTCAGAACTTCAGTAATTCCTAAAATATGACCAGAAAACTTCACAGAATTTACATGAAATGGTGGCTTGCTTTTGCTTTTCTTTTCTTTAAATTTGAGACAGGCAATTGCCTTTATAAAAGAACGGGAAAGATTATAGGTAGATATTTATTACAGGAGAAAAATAATGTGTGCTTTGGCATGTCCTAAACACTGGGTCTATATGACATATCTATTGAGAACAATCAGCTAAAGCACTACTTCTGCGGTTGGATTTCTGTTTAATTACAATTGATTTTGACATAAATGAGCAGAGGTAAACAAATACTTCTATACTTCTCTTGCTGTTATTAAACAGCTCTGTCTCCTCTCTGAGTATATATATTGGCTTGTCTGTTAAAAGGCTCCTTTCAGTCAGGCAAAGCAATTATGTAGCTCAGATTAGCAAAATGACTGGCAGTAAAATGAGAGTGGACTGCCACATTTTTAGACTTCTTGGATCTCATGTTTTTCACCTGAAATTATAAATGGAAGTTTCTGGGGTCTATAATCCTTACCCAGTTTCCCACAAGTGATGTTGGGTTTATGTTTGGTTGTTTTTGTTCACTTGTTTTCTGTACACAGGATAAAGATATGTAGTTTATATGTTATGACATGAAATGCTTCAAAAAGCCATAAAAACATGATGGCCTGTGGATTTAATTCTAGTTCACATTTGTCCCAGACAATAGGTATTGGAGGAATATTTCAGGATTACAGGGATCACTATGGAAAAATGTAAAACATTTCTTACAGAAGTATGCTTTAATTAAATGCTTATAGTTTAATGACAATCACATATTTTGATTTGAAAACAATATAAGAGAAAGAAAATATTAGTCTTACCTGAAAATTTTCCATCCTCACAGCGGGCTGGTCCACAGATCCCAACAATGGGTCTTTGGCCTCTGCCTTGCTGTTCTGGAGGCAAATCAGACCTGTGAGTCACAGACAGGGATAGGCTCTGCTTCCAAAATTCACAAGTGTCAAAACTCCTGCAGCAGAAAAACAGCTTCTACCTGTGGCCCAGACACAGCTCATGGCCCTTGAATTTTTTCACTATTTTTTTCAATGGCAAAACCCCACATGTTTGTATTTGGCAGTTAACTGAAAATGTCTAACTATTAAAAAGAAATCTCATTTCTTCCTAATAGAGGAGAAAGAGAAGGATGGGCACACAAGTCTTTGTTTCCAGTTTGTTTGTAATTCCAGTTATGTATGTTTTCCATAAGTTGACTGGCCCTGACTCGAATTTGCAGTGAAAAGACCATACAACAGTCATGAAACAGTCATTTTGGTCTCTTCCCCATCCCACATAAAAAAGCCCAGGGCTTCCTAGCCCATGGCTTCAGGGAGCAACTATACAAAGGCTAACTGTGCCAGCCCTGGACTTAGCTGAGAAGCTACTGGGAAACCTTAGCAATATGACACACTGGTAGTTTTAAACTGTAAATCTTTGTTGTAGAGCCCCAAAGCTGTTTCCTGAGAAAGATGGAAAAGTAAACTGCAGTAATTAACAGACGAGGACAGCCTCATGGATCTGTTGGAAAGCACATTTTTAATAAAGCACATTTTCACTCCTGATCAAGGCAGTGCCAAAGATATTACAATGGGATTGTTTCAGCACTAGCATCCACAAATGCAATGAATCTTATATCTGAAATCTAACTGAATTTGTGTAATCATTTGCACAATTTGCATGATATTCACATTCTTTTTACTTCAAGTAAAAGTAAAGTTTATTGTGAGCTAGGCATAATTACAATATCAATGATGTCCATATCTAATTTTCAGCATTTAGTAAATGCTACATACTGTAGTGTGGCAGTGTTTAACAATCTAGTCATTAACCAGGACAATTGTGAGCCATCCTATACAAATATTAACAGATTGTATAGCTAGAGACAAAAGGTAACAAGTGATTATGACAAACAAAAGCAATAATGGGAAGGAAAGACAACATTAATGAAAATATAATCACACTCTTGACATTTCTTGAAAATACCAATATAAAAGCTCCATGATTTAAAGGAGCTATCCCCATCTGTCACACCATCAAGCCACCAACAATGAGCTATATGTTACACCACTGAACCTTCCTTACCAGTTGCCTGCTATCTCAGTACACGAATCTTTAATTAGAAGGCACCAAGCTTTTCGCTTTGCAAGCTTGCCTCAAATTTGGATATGACAACTTGTTTACAGATATTGACTGAGGAGGGTGCCACTGAGGAGAGAGACATGACAGGCTTCTGAAGAAATCTTTATGTTCTTTTGATGTTTACAGCCTGATTGTAGGTAGTCTGTTGAATGGAAGTCTGTCAGCTTCTGTGTAGGAGCCTGGTTTTGCCCAAAACAGAATCAATGCAGTAACGCTCTTCAAATGCTATCTGTTTTCCTTTGCAAAGTCTGATAAAAATAATTACAAAGGCTACATGGATGCTGAACCATTCAAAATCTGGCCACTTTGGTGAAAGAGAGTATTTTTCTCCACATTCCTGCCAGTATGCCTGGATTTGCATTCAAAGTCTCCTTTAACAGCCATAATGAGACCATATACAGATAAATGGAAAAGCCAGCTGAGCATCATCCTCTGCTTCAAAAGGTTGATGTCCTGAGAGGGTCATATGCTTTGGACTTCATGGCAGGTACAATGCATCTGACAGAACAGGAGGAAGAACACTTTTCATGATGCTGCTCTCAGAAAAAACTTCAGGTTTTTAGGCACCTTAAGGAGCTCTCACTTGGACATAGAGAAATTATTAAAGAGTTTCATATAGAGTTTTCCCTATGCTAAGTAACATATTCATTATTTTATGCTTAGATTGTCCCTTAGACTATTATTTAGGAGATTTCTGGTGTGTTACTACCACTTTCGAAAGAGATTTACAGAATGGGATTACCCTTGTTCCAATGTATGAAGAACTCACATTCTCTTAGCAATTTAAGTTTCATAGTGCTATCCTACTTAACTTTCTGCCTGGATAGTGCTCCAATTAGATCAATCAGAAAGGATAATTAAGGATGCCTTTTACAAATCTGACTCTCTAAATATAACTAGTTTGGCAAAGAGAATTATACATGTAAACAGATTCAACACCACATGTTCAGATTCTCCATGAACAGAGAATTAATTTCTGAAAGACACGTACTGAAGATGCCTTCAGAATATTCATATCTTCCTTTTCCCAGATCCTTCATCAAGAACTCTGAGTTACAGATCACCTTCTTAAATTTCAGGGATTGAGGAGATTATAGATATTAACACCACTAATACAGAAAAATCTCTCCTGCTAGTTACTTTTATGTGCAGCAGCTCAGCTGCTCAACTGAGAGTCACCTTTTACTTGTCATCTTTTCATTTGTTAAAGCTTCAATTTCTGAACTGATTTCAGAATACTCTAATGCGACAAAAGATAGCTTTAAGAAAAATTGTCTATTTGGGAACTATTTCCAAAGATGTTGTCACTACGTGTTCTTTGTTTTCGCTAATATCTTCACTTTTTAAGCCTGCTAACTATTGGAAGCTATTTTTCTGGTGTCTAGCAACCTCTAATCTGAGCCATGTTCTTATAAAAAGTGTATTTTAATCTTGGAGATAGACTTAAAAGCTAATTACAAGCATCACCGCCAAGTAAGATGCAAGTTAGGGTAATTTCTGTTAGCTGTGTCCTCAGCTTACTTATCTGAACGCCCTACAAAGGAAATCAGCAGTGAAGCATTAGATAAGTTAAACACTGTTCTAGTAAAGCAAGTAAATGATGCAGGTGCTAAATTTAAAGCTGCAGAAGGATTCAGAATAAGCCAGTTAGTATCAATCTATTGACATCCTTTAAGAAAATCTTTACTCTGTAGAAGTGATGAAGATACTACACCCCTAGAAATGGGGAAGACATGCTATAAAACACAGTAAAACCTATTCTAAATATGGATCATTGCCAACTTTCTCAGAGTATTTAAAGCGATCCTTACATTTACTGGAACTTATCACTATAATATTTACTTGATTTAGGGTTTCATGTGTGCTTTCCCACCTGACTTGATTTTAATGGGTCCCACTCCTCCCAGGGTTATTGTTGTATTGGAAAAAAATGTCTAGAGACCTGTACAGTTATTATTAGCTTGGATTCTGAGTATCGCAGATAATGGAAAGCAGAGAAATCTCAGCTCCAGTATCTATTGCATAGTTCTTCAAAAACAGCCTCTGGGTTTCCTAATAAAAATGTAGCTTTGCTTTGCTTTTCCTTAAGAAGAAGAATTACTTTAATTCCCAAGGAGACAAAAATAAAGCACCATATCTGAAAGTAAGGCTCAGCCTGACCTTGAACAAATTCTGTAAGGAATTAAGGTAAGAAAAAAATGTCTTATAGGAAAAAGAATCAAACTTTCTGTTGTTGTTTCATGTCCACCTGTTACACAAGTGCCGGTGCTCAGGCACGGTTATGTGTACCATTTCTCAGGTACCTAAGAAAGAGTCTAGCAGAGCTCTAAACTTATTTGTAAGCTCTCAAGTGACTCTCTGCAGCTCCAGCTGAAGATGGATACAAGGCAGCTAATTTGCTACCACCAAGGGAAAATGTTATAACATAAAAACATTCCCTCCCTTAGCTTCAGAACTGTGGAGTGCCTAGGGAGCCCGACTATTTGTAGAGCTGATACTATGCATATGCTTCCTCTGTAACTGTTACATGCATACATCTGGCATCTGTCTCTGTGTTAAACAGACTTAATTGTCCCTAGTATTACTGTGTAGAAACCCTCTAACTTAGACTGGTAATGTGAAAGAAATAACTGAAAGGATTGATAGGATTTCTTTTTTTTTTGTGGCATTGTTTTTTGTGTCATTAGCAAGATATGCAATGAGCTCTTCACAACGGCTATAATAAAAATATTTTAGCTGTGCCTTCTGTGTAACTTTAGATAGAGACTATGTTCTTCCCTTAGCATGACATTTGTACTTTGTGGTCTTTTAATCAAATGGAGTTGTTTTAACTGGAACTCTTTTTTTCCATCTATTCTTCTTTTATTTTTTTCCTTTCTTGATTGTTTAGGACCCCTCTTTTATCCACCTCAGACTTCAGAGCTTTTAATCATTTGCTAGACATATCTGGAGTATTTCTGAAGATATGTAATTTCTTTTTTTTTTTAGGTGTTATTACGGGGACTCCACACGTTAGTACACTATTCAGCTCACTTGCCAGCAAAGTCAAGACTCAGGCAAAGCACTTGATTTCAGATTTCAATATATTTTTAAAAGATCAAAGAGCTTGGAAAATCTTGTTCTTTGGTTAGACAGACCATGCAGAACAGTTATACTCTGAAAGATGGAGGTGGCTGCATAGAACTAATACTAAATTTAAGGCTTTTTGAAGTTACTTTAACCTTTGTGTCAATGTTCATCTCAAAATCCCCCAGCAAAGTAAAAAAAAAAAAAGATTTTAATTGAGAAAATACACAGAAATGAGTTCTTCCTGTAAAATAAGAGAAAAAAAGTTGCTGGTTTGACATCTGACATGATTCACGATAGCAAAGATGAAACATCCTCAAGGTGCTTCTTCTACTAAGATTTATTTCTTTGAGCGAGACTATAAAGCATAGACTTTCCTATTGCAACTGTATCTGCCCAAGTCTATTTAGGACTCAGAGTAAAGCTATTCCTACAGCTGAGATCTTTTGAAGAGCCTGACTTCCTCCTACAATGTGCATTAAATCCTAGGGAGTAGGAAAACAGGCCATAGGTTTTTCACCTCTCCTGTTAAAGCTTAATTATCATGCAACAGGGGAAGGAAACCATAGAGAGCATTTCTCCCTGTTTAAGGGAGAGTTCTTGTCAGTCAAGGGACTGAATAAAAGCCCACAGGGTGTAGATTCAGAAGCTGAATATTAGTTTCATCAACAACATAGCAGCAGCTATAAAACAGAATAACTTCATTCAACAAACAAAGTCACATAATCTAATTTTTGACTATTCAAATTAGGCTAGAATTCTTATGTCATCTTTGGAGACAATGGAGAGGGATTGATTTAGAGAGCCATTCAGAGTGCCAGTGAAAGGCTCCAGACCTAAAACACTTCATAGGTAGGTCTACCTGTCTTCATGAGCATGGAGTAGATATCCTGAAGTTGTCTACATCTGTTTTAGGGATAAATATCAATTGGTCTGCCTTTTCCTATAAGCTGACTTAAGCTTTTCAGCACTCAGAAAACTGTCTGCTTTGAGCCTAATTAGAGCCCAGTATTTCCCAAACTAATGTAGACGGGATTGAGGTGTGCCACAATGTGCTCCTAATGCATTGTCCTCCCATTGGTAAGAAAATAGTCCCTTTTCAAACTAATAGCTAAATGATACCATGAACATATAACTTCTGGAATATCCACAGAATATTTGTCAGATCAAATTTCATGGTATTTTTCCACTGAGCTGTTTTCAGGAAAAAACAAACAAATTTCCTTCTTCCCTTATATTGTGCTAGTATGCTTATAACAAGCTACTACTTTTTTTTTAATAAAATTAAGACTTGTGACGAAGTTCTGCACTTTGAATGCCTGAAGGAACACATTGGGATCTGATGTTCTTCATTGAGGAAACTTGTAGCTGATCCAGACCCTTCTTGCAGCTGCAGCCTTGACTCCAAGTTCATGTCAGAAGCATTGCAGGAAGTGACTTTGCGGGCGCATAGATTCTTCCACAGTTACAAAAACAAGATATGGCATGAAGTGGCATTTTATTTTGTTTTTATTCCAGAAATTTAGCAAGAGAAATCCAGATCAGATGATCAAATCTACTTTGTCTCCAGAGCAAGCCGGAACATTGCCAACTTGACTGGAACATCATCCTGCCTCCTGAAGGAATCTCGGGGCAGAGCCAACTCTTCTGTCCAGCCATACCTTGCTTTTTGCAGCCCAGGCTCTGCTGCCTCACAGATGTAGCTGAATACTAAACACAGCACAGCACTGGACACCTTGCAAATTTATTGATATAGAGCAGCATATTTGGAATTCCCACCAGTCACTGATTCCATTCTCAGAAACAATTATGATCTCAAAATTCCTATTTTAAAGGCTGACTAGGACTGAGCTCTTTCATTCATTAAATCTGTTGCTTTCAAAATCAGCCCAAGTATTCCTTCTTTAAATAAATTCTCAGTGAAAATTTGGCATGTGCTTTTTGATTCAACAACGATAAATTGGTATTTCTCAGAGAGTCAGACTATGATGATAAACAACTGTCAACAACTTTGTTCATAAAATATCAGTCACAGTCCTCTGAAAAGCTGATACACTTGTTTAGCAGTTAATTTTTCTTTAAGCATATTCAAGTGGAAAACCAGTGGTGGTAATCCTGTGAGTAGATCTGCATTATCAAATGATCTTTTGACATTTTACCACAGCTACATTTAGAGACTGCAGCCCATTGGTCTACATGATATACAAATAAATTCCTTTCCGGCTTGATGTTACAAACTGTCTTCAACGAGTGCATTTGCAGTTCATTGCACCTGCACTTCAGGAGGTTTTGCCAGGCTTTTACTGGACAGAGTAGTAAGAATAATATTCAAAAGATACATTGGGATAAAACATGTCAGGGTAGACATTTTCAGGTTTAGACCATGCTTTTTTGGGGGAGCTAAGGGCTATTAAAAAGAAAATAATCATATTTTTTAAAAAAAATGTAAAACTAGTATGGGAAAATAAAGGGCAACTCCTTGTTAGGCTAAACACTGTATAAAAAGAAGGACTTATGTAAGTCCGATTTTCAAGACAAAAAACAAAAGAGAAGAAATAATATATTAAATCTAAATGTTTATGTAAACCATCTTCCCTAAAGTTTCCTATGACTAATTCATTAGAAATTAATTTGCTTGCAATCTTTCTTTGAAAAAATAATATCTAAAGTAATATATTTATTTTGCTGACTGTGAAAATCTGTTTTATAAAACAATCAGCAAATGTTGTTCTGGGATATAATTGCCTATTAAATTTCAAAGAGGAAATCAAAGAGGGGTAAAAATACAGGGTAAAACATTTCACACAGAGAGGGATATGTTTATTTCAGTCACTTCTTATTTTCTGACTTTGGAGAGGAAAATACAGCATTTTCTATAAGCTTTCCATGTCCCAGTTAGCCTTCTCTAACTATGATGACAACATGCATCTTTGATGACATGGATGAATACATCTAAAATTCAAGTCTTCTTTCTCTCAAAACTGTAATCCAGTACAAAAGGTCAATGACAATCTGCCTTTTTAGGCCAACTGTTTTTGAGTAGTAAAGCAGCATTTTCTTGTTAAGATTTTTCTCTCTGTTTTTCTATCTGATTTCTGCAGGGACATGCATCTATTTACCACACTAAATCCTGTTGTTCATCTTTTGCATATAACATATTCTTTGTTCATTTACTAGAAGTAGACAAACAGGATTGGCTTTTTTTGTCAGCACTCTCCAAAGACACAGTCAATGATATCCCCTAATCCCCTCCTACTTATTATTCAGCAATCAGTGTCTGCCAATAGGATTTGGGAATCCCAAAAGACAATGCTTAAAGGGAAGGGTTAAATTCAGCCATTCTCTGTTCCTGGGATAATTCATCATATTTAAGGAATCTATTCCATGGAGGGACCTAAGGCTGCCAATTAAAATAAATTAAACTAGATGGACAGCCATCTGAGTGAATGAGATCACTACCATGATCTGAAGCAACTTTATTAATGGTGAGAAGCTATGTTGGTAGAGACAGTTCTTTTAATCTGCTCCAAAGGCCCACGTATTCCTTGCAGAAAGTTGGGTTTGGGAGGTCTATATTTAAGCTCCCTGAGAAGCAATGATATTAAGAGAAACCTGCTGGGGTACTTGATTTAACATTAAAGTGAATTTATCAGCTACTCCCAACTTTTTGAGAGACTAATTGAATTATCAAAGGCTGCGATGGGGAATGTAAAGCCTTCTGAGAACAGATTTGTAATATAGATAAAATCCTTAACTCATGCCATGTGATTATCTTAAAATGTAGATACAGCCTGGGCGCTGAAATACACCTGAATTTAAGATTTCTTTTCCCTGTCTAAAACCTTTCTTTACCCACCAAAATTACAGGAAAAGTCAAGTGTTTGGACAGGAAAAAAGACAAAATTATTTTAAAACATCTATTCTGTGTCCCCTTTCAATGTCTTCAGGTGTACTGAGTGCTACTAGGGTAAGTTCTGTCAAATTTGTCGCTCAACTGTTTGCAGCATAAATTTTAATCTTTCACTTTTTAAAGGCTTTCAGAAAGAATACACAACTTCCCTCATTTTCAGTAAGACCATACATGATTAAAATCAAAGATGCATCATCTGTAAAAACTTGAGCATATAATAGTGACAGAAAAGCTGCTTTTAGCCTAGACAATAATTTCATCGGTGAAAGTTCAACCTTGTCTAATATTTTGCAAAATACTTATCTGAAAATTTATTTTTATTCTTTAATTCTGTCACTTCCATATACTTATTGGTGTGGAATTGTGGAACAGATCCTGGCAAAAGAGACTAGTGGATTGGGAGTGTGTGAGTCTGAAAAAGTTACAGGACAAATGCAATTTATTGTATCCCACTGACATTTTGCAAGAGATCACTTTCATATACATAAAAAATAATGTTTGCAAGGATGTTTTTGGATTTATATCATAAAGACAAAGCTGTTTCTTGTTGAAAAATGAATGACAAGTAGTTAATTACCCTGCTAACAATTATAAAAAAACTTATAAAAGTAGAAAAAAAGCCGTGTTAAAATTGAAACTATGAGAGTAAAGCTTACAAGACTTGCAGGGCAGAACAAAAGATGTAAGACTATTTTTGCCCCTGTAAACCTCCTATGCTGCAATCAAGTGCAGTGACAACAACCTGGAGGAGTTCACTACATGAAGAGGTGAAAAGAGGTGATTGTAAGAAGTGTGAATACAATTCTATATCCATAATGCATTCATTTCAGAGTGCTAGGACATCTATTACCAAGCAGCTTTAGAGATATTTGAGAAAAAGCAGGTAAGGAATCACAAATAGGGGATAATTTAATGAGATTCTATAAGGCATCAAAAGGGACACATACTGTAATTTTATTCTATGATAGAAGTATATTCTGTCCCATAAATACAACTGGTGATAATTGTGAATAATTAGTAATTATACCAAGAACCAACAGCTTATCTCTTATGCACAAAGCAAAATATCTGTAGCATTCTGAACACATGCTCTGTTGTTTGCAGCATCCCTTTGTCTTATGGAGAACTCCTAGAGGAGTGCAGAATCTGTCATTCAGTAAAGTGGACTTGGAAGCAGATCAGGAGAAGCTGAGGTGCTGTTTGTTTTCTTGAATTTGTTCCTCTAAATAGAATTTTTCTGTTTTTATGAGAAGGGAAAGAAAGAGACAACTGCTCCTGCATTCAATTCATGTATATTCTTTCAATATAATCAAATCAAATGTCTTTCCATCCTTCCAAGAGCCTCAGAAGGAAGTTTGCATGTCCCTGATTTTTGGAGAGTTATTTCACTGACAATTACAGATTTCACAGAATATTCTGAGTTGGAAAGGACCCATGAGGATCTTTGAGTCCAACTCTTAAATGAATAGCCTGTACAGGGATTGAACCCAAAACCTTTGCATTATTAGCACCATGCTCTGACCAGCTGAGCAAAGCTCAGTGGCTCACATCTTTTGAATTTCCATCTGTCACCAAAGGAAAATTAAACTTTTTCAAAATTTCAAATATTTTTGCCAAGTTGGGTGGGGTTTTGAGCAATCTGACCTAATGCAAGGTTTCTCTGTCCATGGAAGAAGAGTTGAAAGTAGATGGATTTAAGGTCCCTTCTAGCTCAAGCTATTCTATGATTCCCTGATTCTATGATCTTTGTTCCACTAATATTCCTATTCATGACATTTTTGTCCTCCTTGAGCTGCTCCAAGGGGCTGTTAAGTCTCCCTGTGCTTGGTTCTGTTCACTAGAGCAGTTTCTGTTGCACTGTCCACAAAGATAACATGGTTACAATAACACATAGTGCCATGAGCAGTGGAACTAATTGAAGCTTCTTTTCTGAAAATTTTTTTATTGACTAACATGTCTCGGAAGGCACAGTCTGTTTGAAGCTTTCTAAGTAACTGAGGCATTGTTAATGACTCTCTTCAGTCAAGAGTCTTCAGCATCTAATAATACGTGACACCAGTTTTCCACTGATATTGAACACTTGTATAGTCCATTATGGCTGTCTATACCCACAAAATTTGTGGAAACTTACTTTCGAGTCCTGTGTCCTTGGATAGATAAGGAACTTTGGTTCAAAAAGTTATGAGCAATCAGGGAAATGTGCAGACACAGAATGTAATTTCATGGATTTGTTACTAAAACCTCCTGAAAACATATCTAAAAAAATGAAGTTGTTTTTTCCATAACTGTTGTTGAAAGACTGATTGCCCTATATAGGATTTCTTTTTTCCTTTGAATACCTGGAACAGACTCTATGAGATCATTAATGCTAATATCAACTACTTATTGGCCAAGTTTTTCAAATATGGCTTTCTAAGCAAATCAGTGTAAAATATGTTTAAATGACTGCTCATGGAGAAGCAGATTATACTGATTATCCTGAAGAAATTCACTAATTATCAGATTATCCTGAAACAATTCATTAAATGTCCAGGTTGACTCTGTCCATGAACTAACTCAGGCACTTCCACTCCATGTGGAGTACTGCTCTGTGTTGTTCACACATACGCAGATTTACACCTCACCAAGGAGGGTAAGAGGGACATAGCATCAGATCCTGATCCTTGCATGCCTCCAAAGAAGGTGTCCACAAGTGAGATAGGTGTCCAACTTCCCACTCTAGCACATGGAGTCCTACTTAAGGGGATCAACCTCCTGTGCTTGCTAATGTAGATATTAACAGTTGATCTGAATCCCTTTTCTAATTAGGAGTATGAATATGAATCAAATTTGCACTGTAAATGTCTAAATATAGATGTAGGTTACCATCTTTTGGCAGAAATACTTAAAAATACTTGGTTCCCTACCCTAAATACAGTCTTCTGTAACAAGACACTTTGCAAAGAATTTTGTCAGTGATTATGAGCAGAGCTGCAGAAGTGGCATCCAGTTGGTTTCTTTTTTGTTTCTGTTAGGGAAAGTCCTGTTTTGATTAATAACTCTTGCTACAAAAATGTGCTATTTTTTTCACAGCAATTTTCAAGAAAGCTGTCTTGAAATTTCTTGGATGACACGCTCTAGCTTGTTGTGCCCAGCTGTGTTAAATCACGTAACAACACATTCACACATGATTAATGAAAGCCGTATCATCCTACACAAGTCAAGAAAGAACTAATTTAATTCACTAAAAAAGTCCTATCCCTTCCATAAGAAAAAAAGATCTCCTAGAGCTACCTTAAAAAATCAAGCAGATTCTGTACCCACACTTGGAGCAAAGGACAAAAAAGAGGGCTCAAGGGATTACAGGAAAAAAACTAACCACAGAAGGCCAATGTATTTCTGTCAGATCAAAATATAAATATTAGGGGGGAGAAAAAAAAACCTTGAAAAAATAACTCTGCTAACTGTTTCTGTATACCAGAATTGCAATTCCATCCTCCAGTATGAACTATATTATAGATCTCCAGCCAACAATTAATATAACTTATTTGGATAGAGTTTTAATTAAGTAGCATCCCAGATCAGTTCACACAAGGAAGGCAAATTTATTAATATAAATTTTCAGGTCAATAATCTTTAAATGTAGCATGCTTAAGCATGTAATTTTCTACATGAGTAGAAAACAAAATCTTTTAAAGTGGAGAATTTTTCAATAAGTCATTATAAAGAATTCAAAGCACAAGCAAAAATTTACAAGTATGTACATATTATGTGTTGGCAAGCATGCAGTAGAGGGAATGTGTGGCATATACCTGCTTTATCTAAAGACAGCATCCTGTTGAAACCAAAATAAAATCAAAAAAGAATCTGTGATCATAAAAATCTTACAGTCCACCTTATAAAACATTTAAAACTAAACTTTTCGTTTATTTAAGTGGTGTTAGTTAGGCTCAGCTGAGTTTGATATGGCTCTGTTTGATTGTTTTGGGTTTTTTTCCCAATGGATACTAAGCAAAACTAGAAAATAAAATTTTATTTGTCGAATAAGCTCTACACAAGACTTCATTTCAGCACATTTTAACTTGAAGACTGTTTTACCAGCATTGGTTCTATCATAAATATATAGCAAAATTCCACAGCTGTAATTGCTTCCATAATCTCAAGTAAAGAATTAATTCTTCTTGGTGGGAAAAAAAAAATGTGGTGAATTTTAAAAGATGTCCAAAATTGGACTCCGGCTAAGGCCCAACTGAAGTTGTTCCACACATCCAGGGTTTTAATCGAAAGCAGGGGAACTGAAACGAACACTCTCTTATCCTATGCACATCTAAAGGATCTCCTTTTAGGAATATATTTGTATATCTATGGTGATGAACAGAAGAACTAACTTCTGGAAAGTATGTTTGCTTTAATGAAATACAATATTGTCAAATATGTAAAATAAATATGTTATTTAATAACTACTTTTATTTCTATTTTATTCTTCAGCCTTTTGTTTCTCATCTTGATTTTCTGCCCATGTTTCTCTTCTTCTGTTCCTTCTGCAAAATGTGTAATGTTCTATCAATGCTATTTAAAGAGCTGGCATATGGTTTACTGAAGTCACCACAATTTTATTTTTTCATTGAAAAAAAAAAATATACAGAACTAAAAATAAACCATAGAATTAATCTCCAAATCTGAACAAAAACCTAAGAGTTATCACCTTTGGTTATCTTAGTTGGAATATTTTAAGGAATTCTTGGGTTTTCTCTCATGAAGTACAGATCAAATAAACTCATATTTTATACTCACTGCAGATAGATGACACCAAGTGAGACAGGGAGTCAGTCACATTCACTCAGATAAGAAAAATGCAGGAATATTTTTTCAAACCTTGTGGTTTTGGTCAGGTATAGAATTTCTCCTAGCATGAATAGGCAGGTTGTAAATGAAAAACTTTCTCATTCTCAGCTGAAATTTGTGTCTTTCAGTAAAGTAGGTAATAATAAGACAAAATATTTCATGCTTTAGCAAAAACTGCCTTTTCAATAAATTTAGACTAGGTAGTAATGAGCTATATTGTGCAGGGTTTAATCTGTTCTTTAAAAAAGTGGGAAGTCATTCTTCTGCCCTGCTTTCAGGTATTAAGTCCGTACATCTTTTATGTTGACAGTTCAGCTTCAGGCTATAAAATAGAAGAACCTGTTCTACATTTACTATTTAAAACAAGAGCAGGAAAACGAAACCTCCATCAATCTGCTGTCTTTGTTTTATGGCTTATCTGTGGCAAAAAATGAATCATAAGATTTGTTCTGATTCTACAGATAGACCCATCAACCCACCAGTACCCATGAACCATGCATTCCTGCAGAGTTTGGTGCTAATGGTGTAGCTGGGATTTTAAACATAATACAACATCAAACTACTGCTATTCACTTGCAGTCTGTAATAAGAATGTATTTAGAGAAGGTGCAGGCACACAAAATAATACGGGTTCGCACGGTGTTTTTTACACACCTTTACTTCTTCCAAATGGCATGCTTTCTTTTAGACCTCTTTCAGGATCAAAACAAAGACAGTGATAGCATTTTGAACAGTTTTTTTATGTCCAAATCTCTTAAATGCGACATTATTACAAATATGCAGTTTCTTCCCCAAATTACTTGCAAGGTCTTCAAGAAATAACTCTCTATCAAGCTCTGCTATGTGACTTTTTAAACTGCAACTTTTCAAAAAACAAACCCTACTCATCTTTATAATCTCACAAGTAAATTTTGCATCACAAGAGAAGACAGCTAACAGTTGAAGTATTTGCTCACCTGAAAGAAGCAGATCAACAGACTGAAGTCTACTTGTGATGGTATGTAGGGTGAGGATAGCAAAGGAAAGCAAAGTCGGGAATGCTTGAAAAATAAAATATTTTTAGTTAACAAGAAGAAAATTAAAGCTTTGGAGAAAGGATTCATTTCACATCTGAATCCCTCTTCCAAAATGGTCTCTGATTTTGTCTTAATCCTGTGAATAGCCACGTTTGAAAAAGTGTGGTAACAGTTGCAATAAAGCACACGATTCTTTTAATCAAGGGCCACTGCACAGTGTATTCAGGAATAACTCTCACTCAGGTAAATAATCAGGGTAAAATGCAGTGTACAGTGTAGCAGTGATGAAAATGATTTAGTGTAGTGCCTACATGTAGTTTCAGCCCCCTTTTTTAGATAGCTCTATCCAGAAATTTCTTAATGCATTCAGACCAAGTGCCAGAGAATATCAACTAAGTGGAGAAAAACACTGAGACATTCTTAAGAAATTATAGCTCAGTTGGCTTTAAAACATGACACAAGTATGAGAAACATAGAAAACATACAAGTATAGTTTGACGGCATTTATTCTGTAAAGATTGTGAGAAATGTATCTTGTATGGATTATTTGGATATTTGCAAAAATGAAAAAATCAGCTAATTACATAAGCTATCAACAACTTCCCATGAAAAGAGCTTATAGGGTTTCTGACCTGATATCATATTCATTTAATCTAATTTATGAAATTGCTTCAGGAAACATTCAGCTGCTTTCTTGAAAGACTGACTTGGGGATTATTGGAGCTGTATAATTGTTCAACTGATCAGACTTAAAAGAAACATTTTGTTTTACATTAATCTTGCAGAAATGGGCAATGAATTTGAGAAATAGATTGCTGTCTAAAAATCTTGCCAAAAAGTGTCTAGCTGTGAGCAACCACAACTAATTTTTTTTTCCTAACAGTCTCATTTTCTTATTTTCAATCTTTATTCAACATCTGTTTTCTCCCCTCCTCTGTAACATAATTATGCAGAAATCCAGCATAAAACAGGTTGAGCTGTTAATAACAGGCAGCTTAAACATTTTTTCCCATTGATGCACTGCAGATGTTTCTTTCTTTTTCTTTTTTTCCTTTGGCTTCTCATCTAATTTGTATACATTTCTACCCTGATCTTGAATATGCTCTCATAACATATGGAAGCACCTGGAAGTAAGTCTGGAAAATTCACATACTTATAAGGCTTTTATTGGATATGTAGAACATTTAGCGGGAAAGCAGAGTTTGTCCAGATAATGTTGGAGGAATTTGAGATAGGTAGTCTGCCACAACAAGAAAGACTTCTGGACCTTTTAAAGATATTCTGTATAAAGGTTTGGAGTCTTTCAGTACATGTCGATGTCTATGTATTCTTTTTCCAAAGTAGCCATAGCTCCGTGATAAATAGTCCTAATTTTACAAATACTTCATTTCAGTAATTAGAACTTGACACCTAGCCTAAAAGACATGGCAAAATGTTATACTGCCAGATATTCAAAACGTCCACTAAAACATAAAAGAGTTCTTCCATGCAGAAACAGGTACGAGATGCTGATTTCCCCTTAATTTCCCACGGGTGTTCTTATTACGATAAATAAAGGATTCTAATTCATGTGGAATAATAAAATGTGTTTAAACAAGTTTAAATAACCAAAATTCTAGGAAACCTTAGTTCACACAAAGAAAAAAAAAAGAAGATACTAAAGACAATACTATGCAGAAACAGAATGGTTTTCATTTTGTGTAGTACATGTAAACAAAACAGTGAGTATAATCAAACTTACAACCTATTGTAATTAGAGGACTCTACCTTCAGGTTCACATAAATACTGTAATTGGAATTATTCCTTGAATACTGAATGAGTTTATATAAGATGAATCCTAGCAAGCCTTGTAAAGGTGAACGTTTTCCCTATGGGTTTAATAATATGTAAACCTGCTCCTGTTTGAAAACTGGGGACGGGAAAACTTGAGGTTATATTGTCACTGATTTAGTTCTATATTCTTGGTATGTCAGAAAACTATTGCATATTTTCGATATTTTCTGGATGTTTGTGCAAAAATGTTGATTTTAACATTTTTCAGGCTCTCCGCTCCAGGAATTTTTTAGATTTAGTTGCACTCACATATTTATTATATTATATACAATATGAATGAGATACTACCCTTTATTACTGAGACACCACATAATCTGATGGCTGCTGCTGAAGGAAAAATATTATTTCCCTTATTTTTCTCACAAGAGATGATGAATAGTTAAAAATTAGCACAGAAGATGCATGTAAATTCCTAGTTTACCTATGAAACATTTATTGTTTAAGAAGGTCACAAACCTGCAACTTCTAACCTGCTGTTTTAAAGTAAAAGGGAAATTCTGCCACTGAATAATGGCATACCTAGTAAAGTAAGTTTGGCAAAGATGAATAAAAGCTCTTTTCTTAACTAAATATGAGTTTTAAAGAAATCTGAAATATTAGTATCTTTTTAAGGGGCAAAATTACATGTAGGAAAGTTACAAATTATGAAATTATTTAATTTTCCTTTTTTTCCTTGGAAAGATTGCTAGTTTCTCTCCCAGGCAGAAAGTTAACAATCATTTTCAAACTAAAAAGAAATCACAAGAACAAAAGACCATACCCAGAAAAAAATATCCAACCAAAACCAAACTCCAATTTCAAATCCCCCTTTTTCAAAAGGTAAGAAAAAGCATTTGATATTTTTTAAACAGCTATCTAATGCTAGAAGCTGCTTTAATAATGAAAGATTACATGGATAGCTTTTGTAATGTGCCCAGTCAAGTTAGCCATAAATATGTGCATATAAAACAGAAAAATTCTTTTGTAATGCAAAATATTACTTTGCAAAAAAATATTATTTTCATGAAGGAGTTCTTCAGTATACTTGAAAGGCCTATCTTGATAGTTGCACTTTTAAATTATCGAAGTTGCAGAAAACTCTTGTTGTTCGACATCGTCCTCACCTGCCCCCAGCAGAATAATCAAAGCAGAAGAGGAAGACTGGAAGCAGGAAAGAAAAGCTAAAGAATGTGGGAAGAAACTGAAAGACATCCTGCATCTGGTATATCCCGAAATTACCCTGGAAATCTGCTTAGAACTACTTGCCACAGAGTGTGTTGAAACTTACAATGCCCTCATGTATGCCTAGAAAATTTGTGTTCTTTGAATTAATTCATCCAGGCTGCAATTTTAGGTTATTGGGGGGTGGGAGGGAAAGAAAAGTGAGAAAGAGAAAAAAGAACAACATGTAGCAACATCTTCAGTACTAACACAAAGAACTATTTTATATGGGATTGAAAAAACTGTGCTATGGTTTATGGTAGAGTTTTCCTGCACACCACCCTCATACCTGAAGGGAGCCTAAAAGAAAGATGGAGAGAGACTATTTACAAAAGCATGTAATGACAGGACAAGGAGGAATGGCATCAAACTGAAAGAGAGTAGATGTGGATTAGATATCAGGAAGAAAGTCTTCACTTGGAGGGCGATGAGGCACTGGCACTCGTTACCCAGAGAAGCTGTGGATGCCCCATCCGTAGAAGAGCTCAAGGACATTTTGGATGGGACTCTGAGCAACCTAGTTTAGTGGAAAATGTCCCTGCCCATGGCAGGGTAGATCCAACTTAAACCATTCTATGATTTTATGAGAAGTGTATTTTACACAGGTTTAATTTGTCTGACTTTTATTTTCCTTCTCATTTAATACATGAAATTCAAGATTTTTTTCCTATTATTTACCAACAACAGAGATTTTGTAATTGTTGTTAATATTTCATGTAAAATAGTAAAGATATAATTACTACACATACACAAGATCACTGCAACGTTCTACCAAGACATGGTAGCTCTCAGAAGTAAGTAATGTCTTCCTGTCTTTATGGAAGGAATTTTTCCTATCTTTAAAATATGCTTTTTACAAAGTGACAAGCCTCATCAGTTAGGGTTTGCTTATATTTCATTTAAATTCTTTTCAATTTTCAATATTTGTGCTGTTCTATGTATCATGATAATTGTCTTTCTCCTCTTGAGACCTAATTTGTTTTCTTACCTCCAGATTTCACCACATTGGAGTTTTCTGAAATTGTTGTCAAAGTCCCCAGGAAAAAGGTTTTATCTGGTATCTGCTGCATGAATCTCTGGTCTTGTAAATATAGTCCTGCACAACACTGCTTTTACAATATTAATATTATAAAATATGTATTTATGTACAGAACAACTCTTCTGCTATGATAATTTAAAATAATAGTGCCTATTTATGAATCTTTTAATAAAGAATAGAAAAAGAAGTTAATTGATACTCTATTTATAATTGAATCATGCAAGTTAAGTGTCTTCCAAAAGTCTCAAACTTCAATGTAGCTATACACAGAAAAAAAAAATCATACCTAAGAAAATGTTGATCAAAAAAATCTGAATTATGCCCTTTCCAGCTCAGGAAGACAAACAATGTTGACTGGAAGGTGGCTGGTTCCAATCCAAACTAGAACAGACATTCAAATAAGTCATCTCTCTTTTCTTTGCAAAATGAGTATTCTAAAAAATGATGAGGTTCACCAACTGTAATAAAACTGACATCCTCTATCCAGTCGTCTAAATCCTGAGTAAGCTCAGGAAGATGTTAATTAATAATAATAATAAAAAAAAATCTACACCAGTTTAATATTCTTGAAAACTCAGTCTGGACTTGGGTCATGGCCTAGACTTGGCAGCACACTGGGTGTTGATCTCAAGAGAAAGATAAGACATTAATTATTCTTATACTCCTTTACTTCTATGTTGTTAAATATTGTCAAGGATGAGATCTGTCTAGCTTGCTTGATCTAGGGAGAATGTGCTATACCTTTAGGTCAGAAACCTAAGACCCATGCTTGTGGTGAACAGCCTAATTATCAGTGTGCCTTCAAGTCTTATCTAAATATCAACATTAGATCATATATCATATATATTACCTGATATAATTCACATGATATGGACTGAAACGCAAACATCTTGCATTAGCCAACAGCTTTTTCTCTCTTTATCTAAGGAAAATAATGCTACCATCAGCAGGGAGATACTTGGAAAACATCAACCTATGAAGAAATATTTACTAGTTCAGCAGAGCAAATGGTCCTAAAAGACTCACAAAGGTATTGTGAAACTCTCACAACTATACTCTAGTCTCCTGGGCTGAAATTCTACCAGTATAAAGAATAAAATAATCTGTGTTCTGGGAGGGCTTCATTGCTTAGATATGTAAATCGAGAAGTTGGCCTTTTTATGCTCCCTACGTAGTCTGTGGAAAAAGAGAGGCTCTATGAGAAGAAATTTCAGTTTAAATTCTTAATATAGGGATTCAAACAGTGCTTAAGTAAGCTGTCTTTTTTTTGTTGGTTTTTTTCCTTTGGCTACCAAAAATTAAGAACAAGGATCTTTAACCTCATGAACTTCAAAAAACCCAAATGTAATGCATCAATACTGGGATACGCATGGATTGCGAGCAGTCATGTTGAGAAGGAGATTCTGGTGGATGAAAAAGCGGACATGGTCCAGCCATGTGCACTCGCAGCCCAGAAAACAAATTGTATCCTGGGCTGCATAAAAAGCACATGGCCAGCAGGGCAAGGGAAGGATTCTGTCCCTCTACTCCACTCTCATGAGACCCCACCTGGAGAGCTGCATCCAGCTCTGGAATTCTCAGCACAAGAAAGACATGGACCTGTTAGAGAGGGTTTAGAGGTGAGCCAAAAATGTCAGAGGGCTGGAGCACCTCTCCTGTGAGGACGGGCTGAAAGAGTTGGGTCTGTCCAGGCTGGAGAGGAGAAGGCTCTGGTGACACCTTACAGCAGCCTACCAGTATTTGTGTGGAGGTTTATGACAGAGATGGAGAAAGGCTTTTTACCAGGGCCTGTGGTGACAGAACAAGGGCCAATGGTTTTAAACTGAAAGAAGATATGTTCAGATTAGCTGCAAGGAAGAATTTTTTCACAATGAGGGTGTTAAGTCCTGCTTTTGTCAGAGAGGATAGACTGGATGATCTATAAATGTCCCTTCCTACCCACACCATTCTAAGATAAATAAGTCATGTATCTTAACTTATATGTTCTTTATTAGCATGAAGTTGTCACAAAAAACAGCCTGTATAACCTTGGCTACAAAACTGTCTCAGCCAAGGAGACAGCAATATGCCCTTGCTCCAGTCTTCACTTCTTCATATGAAATGCCATAGTTCAAACAGAACTACAAATTTTAACTAGAATTGGAGTCCTTTGGGACATAGGCTACCAAAAATGCATTAATTTAAAGTTGGTGCACTCAGCTGTTTGCTCCTTCTAGAGAGAAAATGAGAGAACTTAAGTCAAGAGTTTCATACACTGCTGGGAGGTACTCAGAGACTGCTGTGATGAGTATCAACAGAATGAACAGAAATATCTAATACATAATAAGAGCAGTGTAGGAAAAGGTTGACTTTCAGAGAACTACCTGCTCTTTTCATGATAACTTGGCAGTATATGTGCAAGATGTGCACATATATATTTATAATCCTTTTTTTCCTACTACGCAGTGATTATAGCAATCTCCTCTTTTGCGCTATGCCCATTTGACAAGCATGATTTCTTCAGAAATAGATACATGCCTTTCACTTCCAAATTGAAAATATGGCTGAAAGGCCTGGATGCTTATAAGTTACTACATTTTGCAAGAACAAACAAGAATATTAATCATGAGAATGAAATAACTAACATGAACACAAATAGCAACAAACCATCCTGCTGGATGGCAGCACACTGGAATGAACACAGCGTAAAGATGATTACATAAAAGATAAAGACTGAGGTGGATCACAGAGTGCAGTAACTATTACATTTTTTTCTTGTTGGACTCTTGTTTTGAAGAACAAATTTAAGAAGTAATCTGAAAAAAAACCCCAAAACATTAAAAGATTAGGTTAGGGCAGGAAGGATTTGGGGCCATTAACCTTGACAGAGCTGTCTTTGCCCTAAGCAGTCTTTGTGCTTTCATAATGTGAGCCACTGATGTTCATTCGGAGACTGAGATGGAAATACAGCTGCATTTCACTCATGGACTAGTACTCATGTTTTGTTAAATGTATCCACTTAGTCACTGACATAGACTTGCTTTCCTGATGAACCTTAAAAAGAGTGCAATTATTCAAATGTGAAAACTCCATGTTTTTGGTTTTTTTTTTCACTCATGTATTCCAGCAATTTAGGCTGTGTCCAGGGTGATCGTGTAATCACCTTCAAGTGTATTGCCCTAATCTATTCAGAACTGCCAAGAAGTTGCAAACTTAGACTTCTAAAAAAAGAAAATCACATTGCTGTAAACAAGGACAATACATTATACAAAATACTTACTGGAAATAAAAAATAAGATTAGAAGCAATGTTCCTGATCAGAGGGGAGTGTCATGTTTTAACCCCACATGGCAACTAAGCACCACTCAGCTTTTCTCAGTCACTCCCCACTGCAGCAGGAAGAGGCAGAAAATTGGAAAAAAAAAAAAAAAAAAAGTGAGAAAACATGTGGGTTGATAGAAAAGCAGTTTAATGGATCAGAAAAGGAAAATAAATTGATGCCTAAAACAGCTTCTCATCATTCAATGACCAGTGCCCAGCCAGTTCCCAAGCAGCAACCCCCAGCCAGCTTTCCCCAGTTTATATGCTGAGCGTTCCACCCTATGGCATAGACTATCCCCTTGGCCAGTTTGGATGACCTGTCCTGGATGTGCCCCTTTCCATCTTCTTGTATCCCTCCAGCCTTCTCCTTCGTGAGAAGCTTGTCCTTGATTGTGGGTAAGCACTACTTAGCAAAAACTAAAAACGTCAGTGTGTTATCAACATTATTCTCATACTAAAAACAAAACACAGCATTGCACCAGCTACAAGGAAGATAATGAACCCTTTCCACGCCAAAACTAGGATAGGGAGTCAAACTAATGGAATGAGGTTAGCCAGAAAAAATTAATAAGAAAGGGAAAACTGCGTAGGGAAAAGTGGTGAAAAGATAAAAAATATATACCTTATGCAAAATGAGACAAAAGGTGATCAAAAGGAAAATTATAAGATCAAAGATAGAAACAACATACCATAATTAAAAGGTAATAAAAGGAAAACTCAAATAACAAGGTGAAAAACAGTATATGACTACCAGAAATGATTTAAAATACTAAATAAAAAAGATAGAAAAGGTGATATTGCAAGAAGTTATGCAACACCAAAACACATGAAACCGAGGGAATGTTAAAATGCTTGGGGAGAAATGTAATGTAATGATTGGATCAAAAGATTGTGGTAAAAGTAACACAATTGTTAATAAGAATAACAATAGTGATGAAAATAACTGCACTGACTTTTTAAAAAAAGAGAAGTCAATGAACTAAGAACTGTTTTGATGGAAACAAAATAAAAATCACAAAAAAGAACAATTTGATCCACTTGAAAATACCACTAATATCTGTATAATCTGATTAAATGCATACTTCCTAATACATATTTTAGTGCCCATCAACAGCAGACAAAGTATTATGCAGAAATGCATGCATAATAATAACACCAGCCTAAACCATTCAGCTGTATCACAAATAATAATTATCTGGGACACTAAAAGATCATGGCAAAAGCTAATCTAATAAGTCTTCCATTATCCTTTAATACTTTAAAACTGTGCCGTGAGCTAAACAGTTGTCAAAATTGAGTTCTGTTTACACCGAGCTGAGTATCAGTGAAACAGAGATCACTGCTGAGCTCTAATTACAAAAACAAATTGTTCTCTCTGTAATCGAGCTGCAAAGGTTAGTCTGCTTCTCCTTCTGCCCCCCCTCCCCTCCCCCTCCACCCCCCAACAGAATTTATGCTTATTGGAGGCACAAAGGTGGATGAAATATCATATGTAATTTTTTGAGCAGATAGGAATTGTACGAGAGGGGACATAATACAACTCCACCAGATAATGCTGATTAGCTGCTGCCTTGCAGGGATGAGGTCAGAGAGAGCCTGGTGACTACTTTAAACCGGATATTGTATTTCATTTTAACTCAGCTAATGGCATATTCCCTTTTCTCCAAAGTGCAGTGGCTACCAGATAAGTGCAGTCCTTGGCTATCCTCCTTCTGAAGGGAGGTACAGACTGCAGAAGTTATCCAGAGAGGCACAAGGAATCGGTCCTCAAGATCACATGGACTTCCATCCTCCATGAAGCGTGTGTAAGAACTGCAGTTGTACACACTTCACCTTATGCAGACGTGAGCTAGCTAAGCATTTGTAGAAAGCTGACTCGTGTGAGAGTGTGCATCAGAAGACTGAATTTATATTGTGAAGTTTTGTCCATACGAATGCCCAACATGAATGGAAACAGGACAAGTCATTAATTATCACGTCTTCTAAGTTTTCATTCATTCTGGTTGGAGAGAATTAGGGTTCTATTCGTTTTTCTGCAACAAAGTCTTACATTCACAGGCAGTTTGATGTTCAGCTTCCCACTTCCCAGCCCTCTCGCCAGTAATTTCCTCTGTCACAATCAGAGGTGAGATAGTGTCTGGCACCAATACAGATTTTCACGTCTGAATATAAAATGCTGATTGTGTAGTAATAGCCATGGCTGCCTGCGCCACCACTTCTCTACAGATATGTTATTCACTTCTTGAAAGAAATGCTGTTACAATGCAACTAAATATAACACTGCTCCTCAGCAGGTATCACTGTGGTGAGAACAGCCCATCGCAGTCAGATGGTAAAAACTTGTTTTACACAAGCCAGTCTCTGCTTGTTCACTGTCAGAGAAAATACATTTTGCATCATCACTTACGTTGTTTTCCTTATCTACCATGATAGCTACAATCTATATTTCTCAGCTCTGTGCCCCAAGGACTGAAAGTATCAAAGCAGAAGGAAAGAAAATATGCTAATAAAAATGCAGTACCAACCCATCTCATGAACAGAACCAGAATCATCTTTGGTTTCCAACATGCTCACAGCTCCTTCCAAGACAGCTACTAAATTACTAATTTAAAATAATGAAAAAAATATTTTATTTATTTTATCTTATTAATAACTGCTACCTAATACAGTCTAGCTCACGTAAGAATACTGTTTCATTGTAGCTAGTGCTCAGTTTTGCATCTTGAACTCAAATCAAAGAAAAGGTTTTTGAGAAACTCTATTATGATGGCAAAGCGTACTATTCCTTTGAATGATGAATTACTCAAATGAAAACAAAAACCGAAAAAAAAGGCAATTAAATCTACTTAGTTCAACATTCTACAAAACTCACCAGATCTAAAAATCTAAGGCTCATTTAAAGCAAATGGAGTGGGTCATTAACAGCTTATTGAAGATGTCAGTCAACTGGAAATGTGGTAAGAATTCAAACACTTGTAAGTACTGGCAGTCCTTATGCCTGATTTTTTTTCTTTTTGTTCCACTAAGGAGAAAATTTCCATCTTGCACTCTACTGGAACTAGAAATCACTCCTAATGTAGATTAGCATTTGTAAGTCTTTCATAGTGTATCTCCTCTAATACTAGAGATGTTCAGAAACTTCATGCCTTAGGAGTGGAACGTCTACTTACTACTACTTTTACTTTAATTAGCCTTTACCTAGGCTAATTAAATAAAAATAATTTTGAAGTTTGCTATTATGAACTTCGGATTTTTAAGACATATGACTAAGCACATCGCAATGGCTTGTGTATTTAATTAGTAAAATATTACTTTTATAGATTTAGGAATCTTTAAAATTCTTTTGAAGTTTTTTGTGTGTAGTATTAGTCTGAATTTTCTGCTGGGAAATTAATTGTTTCACAGTAACCATTTAAAGTTTGCAAGAAAAATGCATCATTGTTTGATATCCCTCTAATAATTTTAAATGGTAGAATATAAAGTCATTACTCAAAAAAAGAGTATAAACTGAGCAGAAATCTGCAATACTTTCTCAGCCCAGAATGATGGAAGCATTGTGTATTTACTAGCAAAATGGGACTTGTAATCTGGTTAGGTCTGTAAGACAAACATAAATCACTACATAATGGATGAGTGGAATTTCTAGCCTCTTATCTGTAAAAAAGTTTTATAACTAAAATATATCCTTTTAAATATAAAGTAATACAAATGCATTCATATTAAGAGATTTATGTCTCATCATTTGCACAATGATAGTTTCCATGTTGCTGTATATCTGGCTTGGTAACTTGAAAATCTAACCTACTGCTTAAACTTTAGGGCCTATATTTTTCATACACAGAATGAGCATTAATTCATTCTGGCTGCCAAACAAGTAGCTTACATGAAAAAGATAAAAAAGACAAAATTGCAGATATTGCAAATAGTTAGAGATTATCTTGCAACATTTTGTCTATATGTAGCAGAAATTCTTATTGAAAAGATGTGATTATTTTAGAAGACAGAGGAAGACCTTTATCTCTTTTTTTTTTTTTTGTTTTTGCCTGTTGCAGCATCTGTGAAAAACCGTATAAAAATCTCTGTCTCAAGATGTGCCTAGATTCAGAAAGCAATTTAAACTGCAACAGGCTAAAGTGACTGCCCACTTCTTCATTTGCTCAAAAATAATATTTCTACTCAGATGTGGGAAAAAAATCCCATGTCATTTGCCATTTTTTTGTTTTGCTTTAAGCAGTTTTGCAGCGTGGATTTACCATTTTTTGGGCTAGGAAACACCTCTAGTGAAGACCTACCTTCTACCGAAGCAAGTTTCTCCTTTCTTTAGGCTGTGTTTCCAGAATATGTAAACCTAAGCCAGATCATTCCTGCCTGGTATCTACTCTGTGTTTCTACCCTGTTTTAATTTTACAGTGAATAGGTTCAAGTGCCTAAAAGAACATAGAAAAAAAATCAGTTCGCCTTCCTGAATCAGCTTGCTGAAGGATCACAAGTCCTTTGTCCTTTAAAATTCTCATCTAGAGAATGGAGAATGTACCATATGGAACCAGGATGGTTTAACTGATTTAAACTAGGTAATAAAAATTGTGAAAGTAACTTTCTAATGTTGGAGAGACTCTGAGAGACCCCATCCTTGCTCATCAGGAGCTAATATTTATGGACACTCGTATTTTTATTGCTCCTTTTAATGTTAAAAGTTTCCTTCTTGTTTTAAACAGATTAATGCTGTCCTGGGAATGGTCCTTCCTGAGACCACAAGTTGCAAGCTTGTGACATGCATTGCAAAGATTCTGTATGTGAGGCTGCTATGGGCCACAAACTGATGGACCCCAGCCTTACAGCTTCTGAAGTAATGTTGTCACAAAACTGTCACAAAATTTAAAGGGTAAAGAATAGCTGATTCAAGGTCAGCCAGCTGAAGAAGGATGTGATGCTGGAGGAAAAAAGAACATTCTGAGTATCTGTATGTTAGAAATATTTTCTGTTTCCTTAAATTATACATCCTATGCTGACTCAAGTCATACAGTCTCAAGATCTCACCAGACATACAGAGAAAGAAACTGAAATTCCTTGTTTTAACCTCAATAAGCATTGTCCTTTTTTTTTTTTAAATATCAGATTGGATAGCAATTATCAATGTGATACATAGTTGTCTTGCTCTTACTGTTGTACTTAGAATTATACAGAAATCAGTCAGGGACACAAGCATAATATGCACAGAACAAAAAATTAATTGTTTAAGAGGACAAATCACCTCAACCTGTCATATCAACAACTCGTATTTTCCATTGGTTCTTCATTTATTTTCAATGCCAATTCAAGAACCTGGCCATAATATTTAAGGCTTTGCTGAGCAGGATGCATCTGAGAGTAATTCTCTGTTCACTGCACAATGAGACAGCTGTGTCCCTCTAGGCCAGTCTCATGAGTGTGAAGCTCTCGAGACTAGAAATAAAATGTTCTCAGTTGATGGCTGTCTTTTGATGGAAAAGACACATCACAAGAAATAAACAGGGGCTCCAGTCAGATTCTCCTACACTGAGGAAGCAAAACTAAACTAAACAAAACCAGAAATTTGAATGCAGTAAATAAAACCAGCCACATCTGTTAGCTACAGTTGGAAAGTCAAGCCTCTCATTAACACCTCCGTGGCTACATCAAACTTGCATGGTGTGTTTCTGCCATGGGATACACCATGCCTTCTGCTCCCCATCCTCATATCTAATTCCCATTCTTCTAATGAAAATCAGGGTGCAGTGAGGTAAAAATTATTCCAACAGAGTTGTAGGGTCCCATCCAGGACATTGTCCCAGTAAATTGTTGAGCACAAGCAAGTCTTAAGCTGATATCTAAATGACTGAGGTAGTTGGCTCTCACAGGCTACAATAAGAGGCACCCAGAAATGTGATTAAAGGTTAGGTAAGATCTGAATCCTATGAACTTCAGCACGCTGTACTTAACAGAATAATGTCCTGTACCTTTCTTTGTCTTTTCACAAGAAATACGACTTCAAACTTTTTTTTTAAATCCTAACACTTATCACCAGGAAACAGGATGGATTTTGTTTCCCTTCACATAACACTGCTATCAATTATTTTAATATTTGCCCAAACTTGCCTTCCTTGTGCACTATTCCTAGGAAGTACTTGGAAGAGCTCCTTTGCAATCAAACCCATTTCTGCTGGATAGAACAAATGGCAGGATATGCTTGAAGAGTTACGCGGCTGGCAGTCACTGCTGAGAGTAAAGCGTATAATGCTAGCTCTCAGCATGCATCAGGGTGGAATTCAAGCACAGCTGAACAGAGTTGCAGGTATCCTTGCCTACCTTTGAGCTGTTCAACCTGACAGAGCAGTGTACCATAACTTTACATTCAGACCTGTTTTGTTCTTTTCACTAAGGAAATCCTGAATACAGCATTGATGGCATCGCTCGTTTGAATCAGCAAGCAAGCTATTAACAGGACATGTCTGGGTCAAATATTCCACAAGTTTTCGCTGTTACTATAACCTCTTTTCAAAACTGGAGAGAAGCTATCTTTTCCTAAGGTTCCAGATGAAGGAATTTAAAATAAATATATACTGCAATTGAATGATAATAGGAGAAAAAAAATGTTAAACCCCTTAGATAAACTGAGAGACTCCTATTCTTGTCTGAGAACGAGTGGCATTCTGTGAAGCCCAAAATATTGATTACCTTTCTACTGGTTCTTTGGCTGACTCTGGCTTAAAAAGTGTAAAACTGCCACAGCAGAAAACTCTCTATTTGGTGTAACAGCCCTACCTATAATTTCCATGCAGCTAGAATGATGCTGAGCCCACGTTTGTCCTGATCCAGGTCTCATGTTGCACACATGATTCAGAAGTCAGCATAGCAAGAATTCATAGCTGTGTCATCCTTCTCCTTAGCATAATGCTCTTCTTTACAGAAATTCTGTGAATAGGACCCTTGGTGATTACACAAGAAGGTGACTTTTCTGTGCTGCAGGGTAAAAGAGACTACAAGTGTGCCTGTGGCCAGGTTATTGAGCTCGGTTTCAGGGTCGGAGAACCCCTGACATAAGAGTGCCATGGTTTATTCGTACAAAGTGAGGGTATAAGGCTGTTACCTGATAGCATCTGAGCAATGGGTAAATGAAAACGCATTATCAACATGCTTCTTTCATGTATTGTGACCCTGTGTTTACCCAACTCAATCAGGAAGCTGCAGCAAAACTATGGCAGCCAAGTCAACAGCTACAGCCCACACAGATCCCACTGCAGTCCACAAAAGAGTGCTGGACACCAGGTGGAAAAGAATCTTAAGGCATTGCTTTGATGAAAGACTTCCATAGTGAACGCTAGAGCATGTAAGAGCACACCTACATCTGTCTGAGGCTACATTGAAACACTCTGAAAAATTAATCCTTATCAGTTAAACAGACAAAGAAGATTTGCTCAATTGCATCAAACCACTAAGTAGATACTCTTATAGTCTTCTTGTTATACTCTTGCTCTTTTCATCACTTTTTTCCTAATTCTTATTCAGATCTAAAATACCCTGTTTGTCTTTACTCATTCACTTTGGCACTTTGGATTCACTTTGGATTTAAGTTCAGGCAAAGTGACTGTACTTTAAGCTTAAATAAAGGTAAGACTAAATAGCTCTAAAATTATTTGACTAATCCACCTCTAATGTTAATTTGGACAAGTTTTCATAGCTGTCTTAGTGTAGAAAAAGAGAAAAACATTAAGATTTGTGCTAGGTTGAGGGAAAATAGTAATAATAATGGATGTTTGCATTCCTAAGTGGAGTTCTGCAACAATAGGTTGTGAAATATCTCTAAAACTATTTTTTCAAGGGTGAAGAAAGTCAAAATGAAAAAAAGGGTAATGAACAAGCCTAAAATAGGCATTTGGAAAATTGTGTCAAAGGAACAATAAAAATATCATTGTTGCCTTTGATATGTGATATTACTAGGATACCAAGGAAAAATGGGCAACGTCTATACATGTACTTGAAAAGGTTATTCTTAGTTTCCAAAACTCCCAGGAAGAGTGAGAATAAAAACCAGAAGGAGCTGAAAATAGGAAATTGGTGGCAGTCATTGGAGACAACCACTATAATATGTGGGTGTTTTTTCCCGTGAAAAGGAAGCACGACATTGAATTTTATTTGAACATTAGTTACAGGTATAACTATCAAGTCTCCCTCTCATAAAAATTCATTATGAAGAGGCAGACTTGAGTCAATTGAATCACAAGCAAAAGATAAAATTCAAGATGAAAATGAGACAGCTAAGGATCTCTCTATAATTGATTTTGAATAAATGTGTCTTCTTTTTTTCTTTTCTGTCTTACTGTAATGGCCTAAGAAAGAACAGAAAATGATATCACAGTTCTGTAGCATTTCCACATTTCTGCAGAGATTTTGTTTTTACTTTCTGAATTTTAGATGCTAAAGCATGTTGAAAATTGATAAGAGGAGTGTATATTTTAATTAGCAACCACAGAAATGTTTGCAAAGAATGGAACACATCCAAGAAGACTAGGCATTATGCAAACCAGCGCAAGAAAAAGGCTGGTGACATTTGAATTGGCTATGATAATGTTTCTTAGATTGAAGTCAAGTGACATGTATAGAAAAGCATGCAATCTCAGATAACTTGTCAGCTAGAGCGAAGTCACAAACTGTAAAGTGAAAAAGGAAAGTAAGATAGGGTAGAGTAAAAGTTGATGGTATTTGGAGAGAGAATAGCAAAGAAAAAGTTCAGCAAATAAAATGCTAATTGAACAGGGCACATACAAATAGGTAGCCAGACCAAAATCAAGTATTTACTTGATTCCACAGGTTTTTTTAAGTCTATAAGATAAGAACTCCAGCAGCTGGTTTTAAGAGAGGAATGTGATGTAACAGATACCTCACAAAGGTAATAGAAAGAAAATAGCCAGTAGAACCCAGTGTAATTATAATTTCAGGATACAAATTATATAGGAATGATGAAGTACATTGTACTTACAACAATTAGTCAAAGAGCACATGAGAGGATAAACAGTGCTTATTTGATTTACTTTTGAGCGTTCAACAGGCCAGGTGGAAAAAGTAACTATAAATTATACTGTAATGCTGGCCAATAAGCTCTCAAATTTAATGTCTGTAGAAAAGAGACCGAGAAAAAGGAATGGAAAAAAAAACCAACAAGGCTACAGTATCATCTAACATAAAAAAAAGGGAACTACCTGAACATGACAAAGCTTTTTGAAAGGAAATTGAAGAGGACAGCTAAAAGACTAAATTCTTGCAGATAGCATGACAGACTGCCTAAAGATTCTATATTAGGAGTTCAGAGAAAGTGAATACCACGTATCAAAAATGCTTTTAAAGGACAAAAAAATAGCCAGCATGGTGAAACAGCAGACTAAAGGAGGCCATTAGGAGTAAAAAGATACTCTTAAAAAAATGCCAAAATTGTGAGCAAATCAGGGTGAGAAAAATGCATGAAGTCCAACAAATAAAATGTTACAATATAGTAGGGAAGTACAAAAAATGTTTTGAAGACTATTTTTTCCTGAGGAAAAAAAATTAAGGAAAGCTTTTACCAAAAAATCAGAAAAAAAAAAGTGGAAGTCTGCCGGAGGATCAGTGGATCAGTGAGGCTGACACAGAATCTGCATATACAGAGTGCTGAAAAAAGATAAGGTCACAAGCTCAAAAAAAAAAAAAGGTTTTGGAAAGAAGGAAACCAGGGAGATTCCTACAATGCAGATATTTTGGGGATAGAAATGAGTCACTAAAACTGCCTGGAATGAAAAGGTTAATAGGGTAAAATGAGTCCTAACAAATCAGCAGACCATATGGAATCCAAATATGAAATTGGAGCATTGTAACACTATCACTTAAATTAGCTTTGGTAATCAAACAAAAGTGAGTAGCAAAATCTGAGACTGTGAAAAGCTGCAGATAGATGTCATGCAATTGAATGGCTATGGCACTTGAGATTCAGTGTCAACAAATGCAGGTAATATACATGATGGAAAACAGTAACAACTCTCAATACACAAGCAAGGGACTCTAAAACTCATCTCTGTATTAGCCTGGGCAGTTAAATGAAGATGTCAGCTCATAGTTCATCAAGAGAGCAGTTAGAATAAGAAGGTATCTTCGAAAAGAATAGAGATTAAACCACAAAACATTACTCTTTTAATCCATAGCTGCTGTGTCTAGACTTCTGTATTCAGTTCTGCTCATGCCATGTTGAAAAGAATATAATAGAACTGAAAAGACAAAAAAGAGCAGCAAAGATGATCAAAGTTATGAAAAGGCTTTCATAAGAGAAGAGATTAAATAGACTAAGATTTTTCAGCTTGAAGAAAACACAACAAAGGGAAAATATGAAAAGATTTTTGAATCGTGATTGTCACTGAGAAGACTAATAGGAAACAATTATTTACTGTTTCTCCTAAAGCAAGAACCAGACACTGCCAGTGAAATAATCAGGTGGCAGTTGTCGATCAAAAGCAGGGTGTTTGTATACACAGCAAAGCTGTGGAGATCGTTGTGCAGGACAGTACAGAGGCTAAGGGTTCGTAACATCACTACACAAAATCGCAGAAAAAAAATCCTCACTGGTTTGATGAAAACTGTCTTTTTTTTATTTTCATACATCCTTTTCTTTAGACCCTTAATTGCACAGGGCTGTAATTGTCCTGAAGTCTCTGTGCAAAGGCTGGAGTAACAGGAAGCACCACAAGGTGACTCAGACGTTGCGTTTGGGAGGATGATTGAATTACCTTCAGCCGCTGTAAGTGAAGGGCACACACACAGTACAGCTGCCCTAGACTGCACCATGAGCTGGAGTTTGTTACTTCTCGTGCAACTTCCACGTCTCAACCCTTTACAGACAGACTTGTTTTCGCATGCTTTTAAACCTCTACAGATTAATATCTCATGTACCAAAGAAAACGTTTAAATCAGTGTGGTAGTTGCTGAATCAGTGCTTGCACTGCACCTTCCCAGCAATTTTTATTACTTTTGCTTTCATATCCATTATTCTGAATGTCAGGGAGCTATTTTTAAGTACTAGCTTAGTTCAGTTTAATAAAAGATATTAAATTATCTGCACCAAAAAATTAAAAGAATTCCCTATTAAGAATTTAGTTTCATAAAATCAAATGCATATTTAGCTACCAGCATGACTGCTCCAGACAAGATACATTTTACAATCTACACTGGAATGGTGAGATTAAAAAAAAAAAAAGGGGACCAGAATTATGAGAAGTCTCAGAAAGTATACAGTTAAAAATTTCCTATGTTCAACATAAAATTTGCCTACCTTTTCAATAATTTTTTTAATGTCCACTAAGTTTTTTTTTATGTCCACTAATGTTATTACTAAGTTACTGCTTTAAGCTCAAAGTCCTTCCTTTTCAAAATCTGTTCTGTTTTTCCAGCAATTCTTAAATTTCTCAGTGAAATAGTCTGATGGTAGTAAATAAAAAACTTAGTTAACTTTCAAAAAGCTGAGGGATCTAAAGCCCAAAACAAAAAGAATATTGAGGGATTAAATTGACATATATTAGCTCTACTGATACAAAGCAAGGTTTAGAGATATTAAAAGCTGTGTAAGGATGTAAATTGAAGAAATTTTGACACTATTCTCAGTAATAAACACTTCTGCTTTCCTTTTCTGCAAACTAGATAAACTTAGAATATTTTGTGAACTACAAACTTAGCTGCAAATAGCAAAGCATAAATTATTATAATAAGAACTAAATCTAAATTACATTTCCCATAATTTCTGAAATAGAAATCTATAGTCATTGAAAATTGGCTACTTCATATTTTCACAAAAAATCATTATGTATTTTATTTTAAATTGGATGGGGTTTGTTTGTTTGTTTTATAAGCTACTTCTCTATTTTTTCTTCCTTTGTAAGAATAGTTAAGTGTTAAAGAAACCAACTAAACAAATATTTTGTTGTGGGTAAGAAAAAAGTAAACTAAACCATCAGAAATAGTACACAAATTTCCAAAAGTAAAGTTCTCCTTTAGAGAGAGAGAGAAAAATAATCCAGATAGGATGGTTGCTCAACTACTTATTTTTACATTAACAAAGCCAAAAGAGCAAACACAAACGGAGAAGACAGTCAAAGGTATTTGAGTGATGTACAATATAGAAGATTTACTTTCTGAGATAGTCCTGAGAGGCACTTACAGGGTTAAGTAGTTGTTATTAGGGTTAATCTGTTCATGAGAAGGTGTGTAACATATTCCTGTCAACTGTGTTAAATTTGCCAAAAATGCAGTTCAGTCTTCCTCTGTGTGAGCCTTGCAAGAAAGCAGACTATGTTCTCTATCACTAACACTGATGCTGAATAGCAACTTGTGAGATCAGATCTATATTGTGAAGATTTTTTGGCAAAGATGTGTCATCTAGAAGTGTGAAAAAATATGACAACCCCCTTTCTCACAGCTATTTGGCAGAAAACTCTGACATTCACGTAGTTATATGAATATATATTTAGTTTAGTTTATGTCTTTCAGGGACGCAGTGCAGAAAGGTTAGAAGGAGACTCCTCTGTGCCAGCATGTGCAACACCTCCAGCAGCTGGCCCTGGTGATGGAGTTGAGAGGAGAGGGGCAGGTTTACTCATGCAGATAAACCTCACCAAGCCATCATTATGGCACAACCTAGTGGGTGTGATAGAATGGGATAGACTTGAAGTATCTTAAACAAATATTTACTTAGATTTAATAGGATTGCTACTGTATATTTATGAAATGCCAGTTGATTCTTAAATGTATTTACCAGGGATTAACAGCTATTTCAGAATCCATTGCTATTTAATGAACATACAAGAACTGTCTTAGATGTTATAAGAAGCTAGGTTTAACAAGTTCATGAATTACTTCCATTCACCAAATGATAAAAATTTACTGAAGATTAACATTATGTAAGGTACAGATATTTTACACAGATTAATCCTTAAATTAATATTTTTATTCATCCCTTGATATTTAATTATCTTAAATTAAAATTGTTCTAGCAGTCAGATGAATATGTTAATTTATTTTGATTTTTAAAAAATCCATATAATCCAAGACCACGCCTTTCTTTTCTTGTGAGTCATTTAAGCAAAGCATTTCAACACATAGGGCTTTTTAGAAAGTCGAACTCAGATTCTAATTTTAAACCTCCAGCATACTAATCTCCATTGCTTCTGGCACTAGAAATTTGGCCATAAGGATCCAAACCAAAAGCCAAGTGGATAAATATTTAAGCGAAGCATAAAAAATTATTCACCTTACACTGGCGCCTAATTTTGTGAGGGAAAAAACAGTTCCCATCTGCAAATACATTGGAGAAGGAATGATGGCCATGCAAACAGAAATCATGTTTCTGCCATGGAAGAGAGATTCACCATCTCTACAGCATGACTGATGAAATGGGAAAGATTTGCTGAATAAATTTATGATGATGCCTCCAGAATAAACTTGGGCTGGAACAATTAACACCTATAACACAAATAAGAAACACAGAAACACAAAACTTGTAATAAACAATAGCCAGTTTGCAAAAAGCTCATTCCCTCAAAACCTGGGTGGAAATTGTTCTTTCATAGGTTTAGGTATGTACAGTTATTTTACTCTATCTCAGTTATATGTACATTTATCTCTAACTTATCTATTACTGACAGCAAAGAGGATATGATTCATCTTAAACAGGTCAAAGGAATCATACTCTAGAAGTACCTCACTCTCAGTAATTCTAGAGACCTCATCAACTAACTAACTATAAAGAGTTAGGGTGACTGGCTCAGATGTAGGTGAGGTGAAATGATGAAGGTGAAATGATAGGGACAAGGTTCCTTAGAACTTTGGCTGTTCTTTCTTTCAATAGTGTTAAAAATGTAGAGATTTGGGAAGCTTTCTTTTCCTTTTTTTTTTTAAATTAACAAACCCTTCCAGTCTTTCCAGCTTTTTGTACTTATAAAGGACTAAATATCTAGAAGAAAACTCAAGCATCAGTTTCAAATCTATTTTGGAAATGTAAAATTCAGTCTAAATGAAGATGCCATTAACTTGAATATCCTGGATTTCATTAAAATTTTGAAAAATATTTTTAGCTATCTTAAACTTATAATTTTTTTTCAATTTTCCAGAGTACTATATTCACACATCTAAAGTAAAAATATAATCTAAGTTTTGTGAAAGCTTTTATTTTTTGATGCAAAGGCTTATGTAAAAGAATTATATTACCTGGCACTGGATTAAAAATACAGAGTTATACTTGGTAGATTTATAACAAAACAAATGTGTTGATTTAAAATGGGCAAGGTGATACAACTCTGATGACCCTGATGAACTTCTTCAAAAAAGCAAGCACCTGTCTGATATGAAATACATTCCAGTTTAGAATTATTTAAATGCAGCTTGTCTCTAAAAAATTGCAAATTTTAGAACTAAATTTAACAAAACAGCATTAACTCTAACAGTAGGGCAGTTTCTTGTTTCTTAGGAAATATGAGTGTGTTTTGATTTCGTGTTAGATTTTTTTTCTCCTGTGTTACATGTTATCTTCCCACACCTTTAACTTCTAAGTAATTTTTTTTTCTTCTTCTTCCTCTAACTCTCTCTCTGAGAAAAAGACATTTAATAAGTTTATAATAATCGGAGCTTCTACTGACATCTGAATCCATGTATTTAAAGAATTTAAATAAATCTTTAGGTTCTAAGTAGAAATGCAGTTCTCAAGCTGTAAATACTGGCTTATTTTGCCATACTTATGATGGTAACACATCTCCTGAAATCACTGTAAAACAATGGTGAATTAATGATTGGGGCAAGATTTCTCAATAAGAAAAGGAAGGTGAGCTCACACTTGTCAGTAATTGTCTAGCCTGTGTTTGAGAGGCTCTTTTCTTGTGCCAAAATTTTAATAACATAAATATCTCTGCTATATACTAAGAAAAAAATGTGAATGCACAGAAAATAAAGCATATAAAATTAAAAATAAAGGAATTACAATATACATTAATAATAAAGAATGAGTAAACAGACCCTAAATGTAACAAACATATGAATATTATCAATGCTTTTTTATAAAGAAAAGGTATCCATCAGAAAAATCCACAATTTCATTTGTCATGGGCTTAAACACCCTGTGGAATTTTATTTTCACAGTCAATATAATGAAGAAAGGAAATTTTGAGAGAAGTTTTATTTTGGAAGTCCAAACTACTTAACTTACTTTTTTTGTTGCAAACATGAATGCCAAATAAAAAATACCTTTCTTTTTTTTTTCTTTTTTTTTTTTTTTTATATTTTCCAGTTCAGCAATATGCCCTGGTCATTCTTGTGCTCTGGTACCCTTGAGAAGCCAAAAAAAAAAAAATCAGCCACAGAATACTAGCAAATTAAGCTGAGTTTAAAGCTTTCCTCACAGAAGCAATTTCAGTGTTAAGTGTAGCTTTTTTTTCTTCTATCCTGCTCTGCTCCGTGAATTTCCCCTCAAAAATAAGTAATTTATGTTTAAAATTTACGTAAAACTTTTCTTACAACAGCAAAGTACCATAAGGATAAGGGACAGAATCCTTGCTTCAAGTCAAACTAGCATTATTGAAAAGAAATATCACTTGGTAAAACTAATCACAGGCATGAAATGCAGGAATATTCCATAAAGTGTAGGAATATTCCATGAAGTGTAGGAATATTCATATTCAGCAGCACACACAGATCCAATATACACTTCCCTGGGCCATGAAAATTACAGATGTGCTGAAAAAGTCTCTCCACAGGGTCAGAACAGACACAGTTCCATTTCTGTTGCTGTTTTCTTTTTATGTTTGCTTTGGACCTGGAAAGGTTGTTTGGGCTCTGTAGCTGCCTAGAGATCTTGTCAATGTGCAAACTAAACTGCACTTTTTATGTAAGAATTGCATTCATTTGTTCAAACGAAAATTGGGTCAGATAGTGCTATACATTATTGAACAGTTATTAAAAAAATTTATTTGTAAAGTACTGCTTTTCAATTATATACTCTATTTAAATCTGACAGCTTTTGCCTCGGAACTATTATTCTTTCCAGAACAAGTTTTATATTGAAAATTGAGTATTTTGTGCAAATGGATTTGTGAATTGTTCTCGTAGTTGCATTTTTAAAACAAGCAAGCAAAAAAAAAAATAGAATTCTATACTGTTAAGTATAGTTTTATATAGATTACAAAATTAAGTTTTCAGGGATATCAGTTAACGATGTCTTATTTTTAATTTATGAGTATGCATGTGGACATATATAAACACACATGCTACATATACATATACATATACATGCTACATGAACAATGTTAATAATATTGCCTTAATAATAGTATAAGATCAAATAAAAGACTGTGCATTTTTTGGTATGCAATTACATGAACATCCCTGCTAATTTATGTGAACGAATTTCCCTATTTAAAAGCTGGAAGATTAGGGTCTTAAATTTAAAAAAAATACCTATACTTGTCTTAAATAAAGGGATATTATCTGTGGCACAGCGTGAGTTGGTTGTACTGGGCATATGCTCTTCTCCATTTCATGCTGCAGAGGGGAGCAGATGGAATTAAATATAGCTTGGCATGCAGCACAGGGGCAGCCATGGAACACTATTTTTTAGTACCACGCAGGCATTACCAGCTCTATATACATTAGAGATGAAACACAAAAAAGGGCATGTCACCTTCAGGAAAGGGTAGCAGTCAGTGAACATCTGTTATACATGCAGTGTTCCCTGTAGAAAGAACTGAAACATGATGAAATATGCATCAAAAGTTCCCTATGCACTGAGGTACATTAAGTCCCTTTCAAACCATATGAAGCCCACTTGGGGAAGGGAGGTTATTTGAGTGCAGCAGCTGGAATAGGAGAAAACAGCAGCAGGGAGTGGAAACCAGCTGCTCTGCCATTCTGGAGATCAGACTGGGCAGTAGGTGCACAGAGGCTGATACATGGCATTGTGTATCACTGAAGTCCAGAGACTAGACAAAGTTTCACTAAGTTTCATTATTTGATCGTTTCGCAGCTCTGTCTCTGAGTCAAGTCCATATTAAATGCTACATATTATATTATATTAGGGATTATGGTTGGGAAGCACTACATAATCCACATTCCCTGCAATTCCCTAACATGGTGAGTTCTGCAAGATGAAGATGTTGAGGGAGAAGAGGCTGCATAACAGATAAGAGCAAATATTCTATTTCAGTATGTTTTACTCAGGATTAGACAGTATAATGCATCCCCATATTTAATTTTGTCACCATAAAAAGCAGGACTAGAGTGGATCCTCTGGCCCTGGGTAGTTTAAAATAAATCTAGATTATCACTGACGAATATGTATTTAAACTTTTTTAAAAATCTTCAGGAAATGGTATTCTTCAACTTACAGGGATAGCCTGCTTCAGTGCCTACACATTTTTATAGTAAAGTTCTCTCTCAAATAGAACTTAAAAATTTCTCCCAGAAAATGAAACAAAAAGAAAAGAAAAAGCAATCACCAGCCTGTTAATTACAGCCTATTAATAACACAAAGAACTTTATTATGCTTCACCCCAGTCCTTGTTTGTTTAAACATACACAGATTCTAAGCAAACACTTCTTTCAAACTTCACCTACAGGGAATGTTTCACAAACCTCTGTTTTCTGCAGTTATTATATATCTTTTTTGATTTTGAATTCTTCCAGATTTTTCTCTGAAATATGCCTACAAACTGTGTACTGTGGATGTATCACTAATTAGAGCATGCTGCAACTCTGGCCCAAATTAAAACAAACCATATTTCTCCCTCTGAAAACCATGGCATACAAGAAAAGTAGTATATAAACAGAAAAAGGGCCATGAAAAGGACAGTGTCTATTAGTGTGCACAAACATCAGGAGATACTCTTTGTTCCAAAAGAACAAAATACAATTAGTAGTATTCCAGCTAAAGCATTGCTGAATGGAATAATTAACTCCTGTCTCTTATTTAAGACACTTCTCTTTTGTCTTCCCCGGCTGGACATAGAACTATTGATAAATACAATTGTTGAGATTTTTGATGGATATGTATCAGCTTTACTGTAAGTCCATCTGCAGAACATTGCTTCTTTTTGGTCAAAAGAATGTGGCTGGAATATGCAATGGGATTTTGTTAAATTTTGTCTACCATTGCTGTTTATCATATCTGTATTTTCTGCTGACTCAATAAGAGGAGATACATAAATCATACAATGATGATTTAAAATGAGGCAGAGAGAAGATGTATTTATTTTAATTGTCTCCTCTATATAACTGAATAAACACACATACCCTCATGTATGTGTTTTTAAAACTCTAGATGTGTGTAAGCTTAATTAAAAGAAACCTGTAAGTACACCATTCAAGGACATTTTCAGACCCAGTGTAAGAGACAAGAATAGACTCTCTAGTCCTGTGACAATGGTTTCCTTGATATTTAGTATCCATACAATATATTAATATATGCCCTAAAATATTCATTAACAAAAGTAAGCACAAGTAGAGAACATCCATTTATCACTCAGAGAAATGCATAAAGCCTGAAACAATGAAAATTCTCTATTTTCTGATTTCCTTGTTTCAAAAGTTGTTGATCTTTCTATGCCCCCACTTTTCTTTCAATTTAGAAAAATAATCTGAAAAGAAGAAATGTTAGCTGAAGATAATGATTTTGACATAGAAGGACCTCATCTTACTGAGAACTGCAAATCCTTCTCTTGCTCTTCTGGTAGGAATAAAGTGAAAAGATAACTTATGTATTCTAAGCCTTCCAAGAACAAACTGCAGTACAATAACTGTGCTCAGCCCAAGGAAAGGCAGTGTCAAAACAGAAAGTACAGAAAGGATGTAATGAGATTTCCACTAGTGACAGGGGAGGGATTTTTTGCTTTGTTGCCTCTGAAGTAAAGCAGAAAGAGATGAGCACCAACAGCTACAGCACCCAAATATTAGAATCTCAGATATGAGACTTATGGTAATAGACTTGTGATCTTGAAGTGCATGGTATGAATTAATTTGCAAATAAGATCATCAAAGAAAACTCTTTTGAAATTTATGAATACTTTTACTGGTGCAGTCACAAACTTTTCGGATGTTAGTAAGGACATATCTAAGTTGATTCAATATTGAAGTGTGCAATGAAAAGAGACCAGGCTGAAAATACATATAATTTTCAACCGATGAATTAATTTTGAATTACAAAATAAGTAGAAATAATGTGAAGGAGAAATTAAATTACCTGAAAAATGTGGAAAAACACACCAAATGGGGCATAGATGAAGTTGTGCTGAATGGCTACAATCCCTTTGAGTCACAGAGATGTTTATGTGTACCAATGCAGAAAGCTCTTTCTGTATGTTTTGAAAGTCAGTTATCGAAATTTTCCCCCTAATTTTTGGCTAAATGCATTAATTAAATGTGGGATATGCTGTTCACAAAACTTCACAGCCTGCCAGATCATATGATGGTAAAAATCTGCCAGGTGCTGAAACGTGCACCTGATTAAAAACCCAGTGGCAGAACACACCACCGGTTGAAATGCAGGAAAATGGGCAATAACAGGCAGCAATAATAGGCTAAGGCAGTCTGAGGCAAACTGTATTCACTGTCACTTCAGCTGCCTAAATGTTTTCACCACTTTTCTATCTTGTATCAACAGAGGCAGGGAAATCGTGAGACACTAAGTGAATCTATCTCTTCTCCATTAGGATGCCACTTCCCTTCCTTTTCTAACTTTTCTGTTCTTTTACGATCAATATCTGCTTCCTCAAACTTCCCCTTCCTTACCTGGATATCCTTGCTTGAAAGCCAAATCTGCTCATATTGAAAGAAGATTTGTGAGAAGAGCACACTATGGTGAAGCTGTGCCTGGGAGCCCTCCCCACTCTAATGAGAAAGCACCAAACAAACTGGACTCTGCAGCTTCAACCACAAACCTAAACTCAGTAAAAAAATAGCTGAAATCTAAATGATGAACTTAAATTGGTTGGTAGACTGGGATATTGTCTAAAAATAGAGCCTAAACCATGAGAGATATTCAACATAATATTCTGAGTGAATAAAAGTTGGCAGATATGAGAGTTTTCTCTTTATTTTGTCTAAATCCATCATATAATTTTCTTTATATATTATAAGCAAAAGATATGTCATAGATAACTGCTCATTAACATGAGAAAAGCTGACAATCATCTGTACATCAAAGGCAACTGACCTGTATTTTTCTCTCTAGTTCATTAACTTAGGTTAGAAGGCAGAAGATAGTTCTGATCTCCCAAAAAACCAGAACATTCGCATAGGCAGAACATTTGCATAGGCTAGCTCAGCCCAGGTAATGAAATCTTGCAGAAGTGTTACCTAGATCATCTTTAAATGCTTGAAATCAAGACACTTAGAACATTTGAAACTTTTATTAGTTTCCTCTGACTGAAAGTGAAATATATCAATTTAAAAGTTTAATACCAACCGAAGTTTGAATATCACCATTCAAATGGACTAATAAGAAGTATGAGACCAATAATAATGCTGCTAATTCTCTTACATTTAGAAGTACTGTTTCACTGAACAAAGTACTCACAGCAGAAAAAAAGGAAAAAAAGTAATGTCAGTGGCTCCAATGTCATATTGAACTTTTTATACACACTGGAGTAGATATCGAAGAATGGTCATATTCTTTATAAAACTCTGAAATTCTACCTACATTTTTAATCTTAAAGTCTCATTATTAGAAGAAGGCCAAAATCAAGTATCTCCAGCTCGTTGATAAAAAATTTGGTCAATCAGAAACAGTTACGTACCCTTGAGAAGCCCTTTGACCTATGCTAGTCCTCATCTAGGATCATACATGTGCTTGCATAAAGCACAAAACCAAAAAAAAAAAAAGAAGAGAAAAATATATAGAAAATAACGAACAGAAGCAGAAAACCTGAGACTCAAAACCTTATTTTGTATGGGCTTCACCTAACCATTTTCAGAATTTTATAGTTCTAGAAACAGATTCTACTACTAAGGCATACTAAGAAAAGGAAAGAGACCCTCCATACAATTAAGTTGCTCTTAATAGCCTTCCTGTAAAACACTTCATCAGATGAAACTGAAAAATGGGTACTGCGTGCAAGCAAACAGCAAGTTAGCATCTTACCTGACTGTGTTAGAGGTAAGCGAGTTAGAAGGGATGAGAGTGCTGGACATAAAGACTCTTAGGTGGTGTCAGAGCAAGAAGGGCAGTCTGACAGCTATTCTGAGCACTGAGAGAATGTGATAGATGTTCTGTCCAGGGGAAAAAACCTATGGGAGGAAGCATTGTTGAACAAAAGATTTCATAGGTTGTGTCACTTCCTGTGGACTCCAAGCCTCCATTGGTTTCTCAGAAGAGGCCATCACCAGTTTTGCAAACTTTGAAAAGAAATATTTCTCCACAATCTTCTTTTTCTATTACCTCGTTAAGCTGGTGTATTCATAAAAGAACTCATCATCCCCAATGATATGGAAAGCATTGGCGATGATGTCAGACAGCAGAAATGTGCTTGATGAACTTTCTGCACTTATCAGTCTAGACTGATTCTAACTCAGTCAAACAGAATGGATTTTAATTATCTGACAGACTCGAGCAGGATTATGCCAGGAAAATTAATGGATAGTCCAGAAAAATCTTGCTAAAAAAATTTTGTAATTTCTGCTCTGCTGCAGCTGGATAATGCAGGATACTTGATTTCTAGGATCAGTCTTATTTAGAAACAGAGACTACAAGTGAACAAGTTACTACAGACTTGTAATGGGGAAAATAACGGCTGGCAAAAACAAGGGGTAAAAAACAGTATTCACAGAGATTCTCTAGCACTGATATAATTTTTACTCTAAAACTTGCATGCAGAACTGCCCCAGTTGTGATCCAAATGTATTTTTGTTGTGTTGAAGAAAGCTATTATATTTTCAAGTTACACATAGTATCACTTCTTTTTCATGCAGGTACATTAAATTCCTTTTATACTAGTAACTGCATCCTAGACTAAAACAGTGCTGTTTTACAGAGAAGCCTGATGGGCAATCTTGGTGCTGGAGGAGAAGCTGACAACTACACTGAAGAGTTTCCTTTTACCCTTCCTCCAAGCAGTTGCCTCTGTTTTTTTTCTTTATTCTCAGGATCCACGCTATTGTTAATGAGGCAACAGCATATGCAGAAATGGCTCTTCTATGGGATGCAGGTGTGAATGGCAAGAAACTGTGTTGAAAGAAAGATGCAACACGCAGTGATAAAGCAAAAACTCCACAAAGATACTGAATTTGGAGATATTTAATCCCTTGAAGTGTTTTTCACAAAGACATGAAAGTGTAGATTTACACTAAAACAAGAAAACACAGACAGAAAAAAAAAAAAAAAAAGACCAAAAGAAAAAGAAACTAAAAATTCCTGGGAAAATCTAACAAAGACAGTAATTTATGAGTAACTACAGAAAAGTCTGTAACTCTGTATTTTTTACTAATTATAAGGTAAGCATATGCAGGATTCACTCAGAAAAGTATAAAATTAGCATTTTATTGTTTTACTGCTCTCTTGTAGATATTATTGTTTATAGTTTATGGGTTACGATATAATTTTCAGCTTTGGATATCTTTTAAAAAAATACAGATTATTGCTCTTATTCTTAAACCACACCAAACAAAACAATTATTCTGTTATTTAAATGAAAAAGTGAATATTACATGGTACTATTTCCAGCGAAATAAACTGGCAATTTGACAGATGTGTTCAAAACTATTAATTCTTGTAAGACTTCTAAGTAGGGTGATCTCAAACTGTCCAAACTAGTGATAGGGTTTAAAGTATCAGCAACAGAAGAGGAAAAAAAGACAGGTAAACAAAACAAATTTATCCCAAACCATTCTATTAAAAGAGTAGCAGGCATATGGAACAAGCTGTTTAGTAAGACAGCTGATTAAGATAGCATAAGTAAGCTTAAGAGACAGCTAGATATTCTTATGCAGAAAGTGGCTTAGATATCACAGCAGGAGGCTATAGGGCTGAGATAACTAAAGTGGGACGTGCTTATTTTAACACAATATTTACTATGGTGATAACTTTTAAACTTTGGGGGTTTTTTCTGCTTTCCTTCCATTAAGGCCATTCCATAAGCATTTCATTAATTATGAAATTAATTATATCTAATTTGCATTGTCTTTCTCATTTGTAAAAATGTTTAAAATCATGACCAGACAAAACTTGTTATATGGATATATTTTCCTTGAAATCAATTCTTTCAATAGTAAACTAGACAGGCTCTATCATGCACTGTTTTCATCAATTTAATTAAAATCATAAAGTAAGCTTTATTGCTTCCCATCCCATGCGTAAATCAGAAGACATATTGTCTACAAAATTTTTTTCATAAAATTTCCTACTTCTCTGTTACTGAGAGAAGCACAGTCGCTGTAGTGCTAACAACGCACTTTTTACCTCAATATGGCCTTTTAATTTTCAACTTTCTAGGCTAGAGTTGCTCAAAACTGTCACCAAAACACTGGTACAACTATCATTCTTATTACTGCCATGTGTAGAAGTGGATATGTGACAGTAGTGTTTGGAATTACATGAAAAATATGTCAAACTTAAATCGTTTTTGAATTAGGACTCTCAAATCAAGATCCTGACTTCACAGTCAATCCAAATAATTTTTCATTAATGTCAGAAGATTTAATAATTAGTGTTGTTTTAATAACATTTTAAAGTATTAGAAGTATTTTAAATATCTGTAAATTACAATAATCAAGCCTAGAACTTGGCTATAAAATAGTGAACTCCCATCCCTGCATACAGCCCAGAATGATGACAGAACCACAGCTTCTGATATTGCTTCAGGCATTGCTGGAGACAATTGTTTCTAGCAAGCTTTCCATCTCCTTTTCCCAGAAAACAATTTTTCTCTAAAGAAAAATTCAATTCTTTTTCTATCCTAATCACATATATCATATTTCTTACCTTCCTTCAACTTGGCTTATGACTAGAGAAAGAAATTTTATTTATCTTGTTTCAAAAGAGAAAAATTGCATTGGGCTAAGAACCCTAATCATACTAAGCTCAATGACAAGTAATCATTGATTTCATTGGGAACACCACATAGCACCACATTTGTTACTGCAATGACCTGAAATCCCATACAGTGCTCGATGCAGGTTCAGTTTTCATAATGTGACAATGATTTTGTTACAGCAGACTTGAGATGGAAGAGTTCATTCAAGCCAAAAAATTTATATCATTACCATTTGTAATTATATTTGGGGGGAACAAAGCAAATTAAAAAAAACAAAAAGGAAAAAGTAGTTTATCTCTCTATCCCCATTATTTTATTTTTCCTCAGTAAAGAAATTCACATAAACACCCACTGCTGTAAGTCAGTAGCTGACAATTCCTAACACCCACAATTTAATATAGTTTTACTAAGAACATGAGGAATCCATGGAAGGAGTTGGAATAAATTTTCTTGACGAATAGGGCACCTCATCTAGGTATAATGACAAATGTAAATCTCCATATAACACTTTGCATTATAATGAAAATAAATCACGGGAATAGTTGGCTTGATATGCTTACTAAACTGCATATATTTTGACCAGAATTGGGCTTGATGCTGCTGGACAAACTGCAGTATTATGAACACTTTTCTAAGATACACACATTTTTAATCTGAGTACTAGATAGTTTCATAGTGAAATTTAAAAAAAATTTAATACTCTTTCATGGTTATACTTGATAGATGGAAATCCAGAATTTTTGTCTTTGTTTCACACGAAACTGGGAGAATAAGACACATGCTCAAATAGCTTCTTTAAAAAAAAAAATCCTGCACTGAATCTTTATACAGATCAATGTCCAATTATAAGCAGAGAGTTGCTGTGGCAAGAGGTCAGGAAAAAATAATCTTTCTGGCATTTATTACTTGGAAAATAAGGTCACATATGAGGTCAACCTCCAAATGTATACAGAATAAATTATATTGCAGCATTCTAAATAGTCTACACTGCAAAAATTATACTGCAATCTCAACATAATCAGAAAAATAAAGTTGAACATGTATTTCTTGATGATTGTACTACAGATCAGACTAAGCTAAGAGGCAAAAAACCCAGGTTCAATTAATCAAAAACGAATAAAAAGCTTATCTTATATTTCTGCTTAATTAGAAATATAACTTCTTATTAAGGCTGACTGATTTAATAATTTCTTAACTATCTTTAACACTGAATCACCTTCCCCTCAACAAAGTAAAACAATGGGAAACATACAAAACATTTAAAAATAATTCAGTGGTGCACTTCTTTATTGCTTACAGCGTAGAAGCAAAACATAAAGGCTGAGAATACTAGAGTGCTTTGTCTGTCTGACACTTTAAAAAAAAAAGAAGTGTATCTTTTGAAATAAAAGGCCTCCTAATTAGATAAAACATATCTGGAAAAGAAATGAATCGGACACAATTTGTGGAAATAAATATGCTTGTTTGTCAGAATGAATGTTGGCAGAAAACATTGTCATTGTCCTGATATAAGTCATTTTAGTTGTGTTTAGACACTCTTAATCTTTGGTATCTTCATGAGATGTGAATAAAAGTATACTGAAAATCAGACTGTATTAGTATTTGACACTTCTCACACTACTTTTAATTGTGAAATCAACATTAAAAACAGGAAAACGCATCCATGAAATGAAAACATCTTCTGATTCATTTTTACTCTTCTCTTTTATCCAAAGCATTTTCTATTCCTCTTCTCCAAACTACATGAGGAATGTAAATGACAGGCATTCTTTTATCTGTTGCAGTCATGTCTAGTTTGAATTTCCAAATCACGCTTTGAGAGAAGGATTGTATATAATATATCACAGGCAATGCCAGAGGAGTTAGAGTATATTCTAATCATTTTTAAAAAAACTAATTTTTTTTTTTTTTTTTTTTAATCTGCTTTGGACACTTGTGGTTTCATTTCATGTTCATTCTGAAAGATATCTGTGTTCTTTGCTCTGGGCTAGAGACAAGATTTATTGTTTTGTGTGATAATATTATAAGTGGGCCATTCCTCCCTGATAACTCGCAACTGCAATACTAATAGGTTGATAATGACGGTTTAAACTTTATGCTTTTGTAGGCATTGTAGGCTTCACTCACCTTGTTCAAGTGGCTGGCTTTTAGTTGAAGTAGTTTTCATCTTGAGTGCCTCCCTAACAGACATGTCACAGCAGGAGCCTTTGTTAGTGTCTTGGTCACTGTCAGCCTGATCACTGTCCCCATGCCCGCTGTCCCTCAAGCTGGCTCTTTCTGGATCCTTGAACGTGGAGCTACTGNAAGAGAGAGAGAGTTGTATTTACTTGTTCTAAGTTGAGTTGTACTCTCTGGCAAAGCAATTTTGACAAGAATGCAAATGGGGAAGCCAAGAAAGTTATTTAATAGGCCTTACCTTTGAACAAACTGCTGCCTGCTGCCCATGTAATTGGGCTCTGCGGGAAAATTGTCTGTCTGTGAAAGAGAAGGAAAAAAATACGTATAGTTGTACACTGGACAAATCTCCTGCAGAGCAACAAGATTTCCTAGAGGAGAAATGATTAATAATTCAAAAATTCCCTTAATCTTCAGATTTGTACATTTTAATTAAATTGGAAAATGCTGGCATGTAATTATGTGCTCAGAACAATTAAATGATTCCGGTCCACAAATTACCTGCTAAAGTAAACAATGAGGCTCCAATAAGTGGCATTCTCTGTTAGTAACCTGACAGATGACATTGTTTATGTTTTTTCATTAGATAGATATTAAGACTGATGGTTATTGAAAATGAGAGAAAAAATTACTTTTGCATATTAAAAGGGCAAATTATTCAATAATACTAATTTTTAATCATAATTACATAATCTAAAGAGATTCTGAAGCTCTTACTGCTGTAATGCAGTTCTGCATACTGCTATATTACACTTGAATTGAAAAAATAAACAAAAAATCAAGAAAATTTATGGCTGATTAACTGTGGGGTTTCTCGGATGCTACTGGAAAAATGCAAGTATGAAAATATTTGGATTTTCTCTCTTTGATTTTCATCAGTATTAATAGCTGTGTCAGAATAATGAGAACCACACATGCAAACAAGAACATTAAATGATCACTGTTGACAAGTAGTTTTTAAAAGAAGATACTTTCATTAAGCCTGTCGTGTATATTTTTAGCAGCATGAGCCAAGTAACTGTAGAAGCAGAAGTATTAAAAGGATCCAGACCAACATGGAGTCTTGCCAAAGGGAACTGAATTCCCCTTGTATCATTAGCTGAAGTTCTTTGGGAGAAAGAGAGACTGCATCATTCAGAAAACTCCGCATACTGTACATTCACGCACGTCACTTCTTCTTGCAGCTGACCTAGCGACAGAGCTTCTACTGTTTTCTGCATCACTTCACATCACACCACTATGCTCCGCAGCAGCTCCGGCTTTCACTGCAGCATCCAGAGGATCAGTATCCGTAACACAGGCAGCACTCAATTAATGAAGCTGAGGGCCCGAGGTTTAGTGTCACATAGCAAGGGCTTACACAAGTGACTGATGTCTCAGATATTTGGGTTTCCCTGCCACTCCCTGCACCATTTTTTAATTGTTGTTTTGGTTTTATCAATAGGAGGTAATTAGAAATATTTGCTACTTCTTTCATGGTCGGTATATTTGAGCTTGGAAAAGAGGCAAAATGTTTTATCCAAAGTTTAAGTTGCTGCTGTTTGCAACAGGAATTAGGCAGACACCTGTTACTCCCAAGGGACTTGTGAAATAGAGGTGCTTGTATACATGGATGTCTTTTGTGTTTTAGAGAAGGGATGGAAAATATAGAACCATCTTCCTTTCAGTATGTATGTCAATATACACCATACTTTCTTCTAGTTTTTAAATCCTTTAGTTCAAAGAATAAGATTTTAACACACATTATGTTCACATCCATCCTAGCTTTAGTATATGCAATTAGAGTAAAAGTTCATCTTCACATTTAGGATGTATCCAGTTAGAAAAACAAACATTGAAAACAACAAAAAAAGGAGATGTAAAGATTAAGTATTTCAGCTTTTTTATCTGTATCTTTCCACAGCACATCATATTTTGGAAGCAGCTATAATTCTGCTGTTTCTTTTCTTTTCACAAGCTTTAAGCTGCTAGCTCTCTTTTGTGCAGCAAATTTACCTAATATATATACACTCATATACAATCATTATGACAGTTACAGAGCCCAGTGCTTATCAACCTGAATAAACATTTACAACTACAGAACTCATGTCTGTTTTCTATGCCTAATATCTCGAATAAATATATCCAGGAAAACTGACCTTATGCTTTTACTTACATAAGACATGTGTCTCCTCCTAAACACAGCTGCTACCAGAATCAACATTTCCATTTTTCATGACATTGGCAGTCAAAATGCCTGCTATAAACTGCCTTTTCATCAATTCTCTGGCACTCAAAAAGTCAGACTTTTTCCCTGGAAATAGTTAAAGCTCCTCCTTTTTGATAGTGCTAAGAACTTAACTATAAACTGGACTACTGTAATAACTGGTGTTTTCTCTGATTTTTGATAGCAAAAAAGCATTTCACACATCCTGGATGAGCCAATACACAGATTTTAAAATAGAAGCTATGATTACATCTTAGAAAAAATTCTGTATTTGTGGTAATCATTAATGACCTTTAACTAGATAATAATTTGACCAATTACTTTCATACTGTATTTTACCTTAATACAGTGAGTAGGGTGCCATGTTACAGCAAGTTCATCATCTCAAAATTACAAATATAAGTACTTGATGATCATAAACAGATACAGAGCTTGGAGTTGAATATCGTTCTTTCTGCTCTAAAAGCATTAGTCCTTCTTCTATGAATTATGAAAGTATGACGCTTGTGTAGAGCTGTAATAGCACTCTGAGATACAGGCAGTAAAGGGAGAACTGTTTTGTGTATGAAAATATCTATTAAAAATTGTGATAATTAAAAAAATAATTTTAAGGCTTGGAAGTTTGGAGGAATCTTAGAAATGTAAACATCTGCTTCACAATGGGTGAGAGGGAGACAAATGTCTAACATGTCTAACTCCATTTAAACATTTTTTTTTTATAATCCCAGTTGAAGTGAGAGGTCATATACTTAAAATTTTTACACTTTAACATTTTTGGAAGTGATATTACACATTCCAGCTCATGTATTAATCATACTTCTTTACATTGCATAGCTGTAACTCTAAGAAACGAATGCCGTTTTAAAAATCTAAAACCTCTTGTTCTTCTCTGGATATACAGCCCTTTCTAGGACAACAAATCACCAAGCCTCTGGACCTTCGGTTCTAAGGGAAGATTGTAGTTCACCTGCAGAAAACCACTCTGAGTTAATCAGCTAAGATCCCTCAATGTGCTTTAGAGAAATACAAAATGTCCCATCTGGTCATCTAGTGTTAGGTACATAATACTCCCGGGGAGTATTATAGCCATAGGAGAATCTACACAACCAGCAGGATGTGCAGTGCAATTGTTAAAGCTAAGTAAGAAGCATCATGTCAGAAGTGAATTGCATGGAATTGCAGTCTCTTCATAAATAAACAAAACTTATCCAAATGCCAGTGTCATTAACCTCCTGAAGAACAAAATAAAACAAACTCCACCCTTGCTCTCACCCTCCCCCCAAAAAAATCTCCAAGAACAATCCATCTCTAAAAGTCACCAGAATTAAACAGTACAGAAACATTTTCTATCTCTGTGATTCAAGGCTGAGGGCTGGAGTATCAATTAGGTCACCAGCTACCATAGCACAGGTTCTCCAGTAGCAGGACAAATGTTATCTAAAATTAAATCAAAAGCAGAAATGTCCACTTCCCCGGTTAGATACCAGAGAATTAAAGTCTGTGATGTCAACCTAACTGTCCAAAGCTGCCTTAGAGAAGTGCTCCTGGTTTTATGGCTCCTTTTCACAGCTTAGTGGAACCAGCTTGTTTCCAGCGAGAGTATGTTGTTAAACCATTCAACAGATATTCTTTTTCAACAGTTGCTACAACAGACCTTTACAAATACTTTCTTCTGTCTGTTCTAATATATGACTCTAGATTAAATATGAAATTTTAGGAACACTGTCATTAGTGCAATGTTGCAGAAAAATGTCTCAGGATTCTGTACACACATTTGATACAGCTTTCTCAGAAGATGAAGCTCATTAAAAAAAGCCATTTCAAAAGAGGTCAGAATGCATAGGAACCTTTCAAAAGCTGCCAAAATTTAAAAAGAAAGGGTTACTACCTTTCAGAAAATATCGTACAGTTTGATTTTGTTACCTTTTACTTCAGTGAGTTGAGGAGAAGGAAAATAAAAGAGGCAAATTAAACCTGTGAAAGATACACTTTTCATAGAATCATAGAATGGTTCAGGTTGGAAGAGACTTTAAATATCATCTAGTTCCACATGCCCTCCCCCATCATGGGCAGGGATACCTTCCACTAGCTCAGGTTGCTCGAAGACCCATCCAGCTTGGTGTTGACCAACTCCAGGTATGGGACACCAACAACATCTTGGGGCAACATGAGTTGGTTGGATTTACTGGTATGGAATTTCAAATGCAACAATATAATTGCTAAAGTCTAATAAAGGGACTTTGAAAATCATTGACTGTCCAGTGTTTGCATGAAAAACATGTAGAATATCTTTCCAAGTGCCATCAGCTGTCTACAAAATCATTCAGCGTATTGCACCTGTCAGAGTTCATATATTATGGCCAAATGAGGACCTAGATAAACTAAAATTGTCTTTAAGTATGGATGTCACATGGTATATTTGGAATACTGAATTTTATAGACTCAGAAATAAAACCATTCAAAAGTTTGAAAGTCAACTGATAAGTTTCTATTAATTAATTCTGGAATGGCTGTGGTTTCCAAAAGTTTAATTTAGAGAAAGGAAAATTAAAAATTATAGCCAAGAACAGAGTATGAGAAACAAATTCTTCATAGGATCCATTAACCTTAAATAAACTCATAAGAAAAAAAAAAATGTAAAAACCTCATCACTGGAAACAGTTTGAACCAGCCTGGGCCAAGCATTACACAATGAATTATGGAGAATATTTTTAGCAATGGGCTATATTCATCTCATCTCTTTTTCATTTTTTCAGAAATTCATGTTCACAAGGTATATGTGTTTACTTCTGTTGAAATATTATGCTTTTTTTATAAATACAAAGAAGTTCTACTGTGGGTCTGCACATACTATTATATTTTAAATTCAAGATTAAAATTACAGCACCATATTAATCAATCAGATTTCAAGAATTCTACTATTCTCAGTAAGAGAACAGAAGACGACTTTAAAGGCTTCTGCTTTCAAGAATTCCTGCAAAAAGCAGACTGTCTCTTAAAAATTAGACATTCTTAGCTATTTTTTCTTTTTACTTTTTAATAAAAATATTTTTTATCACTATTTTGAAGATTTATAGCTGTATTTGGTGTATTCAATACTGTTTAAATAAAATTAGAGTTGTTTTTTTTTTAAAGAGTGTGAAATTCAACAGGTTTGTCCCTCAAATTTTTTTTAAATTAATGGCTACAAAGAAAAAGAGCAAGTGGGAAAAAAAGAGATGGGGACAGAGAAAGAAATTCAGTATTTAAGTATTCTTGATAAATTATGCTCAGAAATAATTGTCATATAAGGGGAAGATGTAGTCTAAAATATGGAGAAAAAGGACTTAGACATTAATCATATTTATGAATACTGGATGATTAGAATATTCATAATTTTTTCTCAGAATTACAAGAAGAAGTATCACATTTTCTGAAATGATTTAATGTAACTCCATTTTATGTAGGTGTTCATACCTGGAACTATAATAAAGCAAAATGTCTTTGCTGACTCTAACTTCTTTTTAATTAAACATTAAATGCAAAACCGAAATGAAACATCTCTCACCTTCGTCAGGTTGCCACTTAATATCTAACTCAAGCACCTTCTGTGCCTTTCTTGAAAAGCTGAATTCCAAGTATTCACCCTTCCCCCACGAAACAAAGATCTTATACAATGGCAATCTCTTCTGGAGGCAAAAGAATTGTATTCTGCCAAATCGAGTTTTGAAAGAGCAGACAATTGTCTTCATTTTGTTAGGAACAGTGTGGGTTCAACACAGTACAATTTTTCACAAAGACTTCTCAGTACAAGACTGCCAGTGAGTGTGTATACTTATCCTGAAACAGTAGTTTTTGGTTCCACAAGATTTACTTCATTAAGAAAATTCATTATCCCAATAGCAAAAACAAACAACAAAAACAAAAACTGGCCATAAACTTTTCATAAGTTATTCTATCTTTTTCAAGGACAAAATTAAATAGTCTATTTTAAAAAAAGAAATTATCCTGGATAACTATGTGTTCTCCACTTTCATCCTTTTGAAAATATTTTTGAGATATAATTTATATGACATGTACATATTTGGGAAGTTTCACACTTGCTGCAAATGTGTATTTTGGCGTTAGAAGTCCTACAGCGTGTTTATGTGAATTTCTGACATATGTAGCATTCTTCAAGAGCACACTGAAAACACAGGGCAGTAAAACCAGAATATCTTTCACGAGACTGTTGTACTTTTTATTAAAGAGAGTTGGTGGCTCGTGTTTTCTCTTTCTCTTGAATGAGAAAAGCAAAACTGTGACAGGAACAGGTTCTGAGCTCTTCAGTCAATTGCACAGTGACTTCTGAAAAGTGAAGCTCTGAAGACAGACACTACCATCCTTTCCTGTAAGCAAAGGAATGAAGATCTCCCTGTATAAATGCCTAATTCATGCACTGTTTTCTCTTACAAAGTACCATATTTGTTACCAAAATAAATTATTGCTAATTTATTGGTTAAGCTGTCATACTAAGATATCATAGATTATTTCAGTTGTTTTTACTACTGGTTTAATGAAACCAAGTACTTCTTAAATTTTTATGAGTTTGTTCTGCAGTGCACAAGGCACAAAAGATGACAGACAGAAGCCTGGACTGTGAGAATTTAACACAGTGCAAGGATTAGAAATCACAAGACCCAGACAGGGTTCTTCTCATCTCACTGATGATTGCACCAAGTCGGAAGACTGAAGAAGCTAAAAAGGTCACTACAGAATGACATATTTTTAAGTGAACCTGGTAAAAAAAGTAGACCTGAGTGACATTCAAAAGATGAGGTGAGACCAGACCCTGATCAGATTTTTTGATATGAAATAAAAGATTGAAGAATTTCAGGAACAAGTTTGTCTCTTTGTCGGCAGGGAAGTCAGCTCAACAGAAATCTTCATCTCCTCTACCAGTGCAGGATGTGTGTTAGAGGTCAGATTTTCTGTCTAAGAAAGATGTGACAAAGAAATACTGTGGAAGCTGAACGCAAAACTTTCTCCTACTGAAAAGGGAATCAAGATTTTCCAGACCAAACTCAAAATTGATGGATTTTTTACAATGATTTCAGGTTTCTGAGTCTTATTTTATTTTTCACTGGAGAAACATGAAATATAATGAAATTAGCATGATCTCAGAAGAAAATGTGGAAATTTGCCAAATGTGATTAGAAAAAAGGAATTGTAATATGAGCTCTTAAGTTGAACTACTTTTTGGAGGAGATGCAAGATAAGAATGAAGGAGGAGGTGCCAAACATCACACCACATAAAGAGCTCAAGCTGAAAGTACAATAACGCTATCACAGTGTCAATAAATAAACATAATGAAATTCATGACACATTATTGCATTGCTCTGCACTGCCGCTATTCATTTAAAAATGATGAACACATTTAAAATAATTCACAACTTGTTGAATGCCTGTGAGCAGGGCAGTTAGACTGGTGCCATAAGAGGTATTAGTAAAGGTCTTACAAGAGAACTTCATACAACTTACACCGAAAGTAAAGATGGAAGTATGGGAAGACAGAACAATAACTACACGTGAATCTACTAATACAGTTGCGTCCAATATATTTACACTGCTCACCAGTGATATGTACTAACTGAAGCTACTCTGTCAATAAAAACCACATTAAGAACCTTTTGAAAGAGCTTCCCTGTCAATTAGGCTGTAGATACATTCTATCGCTTCAGTTTTCCTGTCAATTTAATATACTGGATCATATTAACAGTACTGGCTTGTCAATAAGGCAAATCCGAATCCTATTAATAGAGTTACAGTACCAATATAATCGGCTTCCCATTTATCAAGCTTCCCAGTATTTGGGAAAGCTGTGAAATGGGATTATAAGGTTAGGTTACATACATCTGTCTCTATATTACATAAATATTTCAGGAATTGTATCCCATTGTGTAAAGAAGTACATGTAATCATTTCTTTCCATTACAAAAAACTTCAGATGACAGAAGAGTATAATAGTTTGCCATTGCTGAGAAAACATTAAATTATCCTCATTTATCACATTGTTTCCTGCTTTCACTAAGTAAAACTGCTATTTTATAAGAGTCTACTTGTATGTCACACATATAGAACTGCTAATAGACATACGCACTTCACCCCACCTGCACAAGATAATATCTGCTTCAGAAAATAAAAGGAAAGAGATAAAACACATTTTGGAAGCAAAATATAAAGCACTCCACAGTTTCAATCTGTATTTAGCCCTTGTGCTGTGCTGTATAATCTTTTTGGAAATGAAACATGTAAGTATAATTCTAGTGTAAAAGAAACTCCCGGAAATAATTAATAAGAGGTATTAGTTCATGCATTAAAAAATAGTAGAAGTTCAGCAAACCTTCTATTTAATAGAAGCCTTAATGAAGTTGAACATTAGTTGCTTTTAACCACATTCAATATGAAATAACTACTTTCACTGGATTAGCAGAACATACAACAGACCGTTAAACTTGATTATATTAAAAAAAAAATAAAAAGAAAAAAAGTAATTGCATTAAAATATACTGGGTATTCTCTTATCAAATTAACTCTCTAGTTCAGACTTGAAAATATGGATTTAAAAAACATGGTTCAAAAACGACAGTTAAAGGTCAATGAATCAAGCCACCCATTATATTTTCTGGTAGCAGATGGGTGCAATGAAACCCAATGATTGAATTTGAAATGCTTTAATGCTCCTTTTATCTTTGGCTCCCACCATGTTGAGTCTACCTTAGTATTCCTAACAGATACTTTGTTTACTGCATAACAGACTCAATTACAATTAGCTAACTAGAATGAAATCTGCACTTATCACAATATCCAGCTTATTCTAAGAATATCATACCATGAACTCAAAATAACAATACACGTAGGAGTGTGTCTTTGATAGCATTTGTAGATTGGTTTTTTTTTTATTTATTTTTCATGTTAAATATGAAGTCTAGAAGTTAGAGGACAAATTAAATCAAAATTAAAGGAAAAAATTTTAAGATAGTGCCTTGAAATTTAAGGATATGATCAAAGTATTTGTTTAGAATTTAAAAGTGTTTAGAACTCTTTCTTTCTGCATGAAAACATCTGTATCTTTTCTGACCTTTCTTCTTTCTTTCCATCTTTCTTTTATTTTTTCTTTTCTTTCTTTCTTTCTTGCACATTCTATAGCGCAATTTTGATCTCCTGGCATTTTGTTTTTTGAGACACATCCGAAAGCACTTACTCAGCAGGAATTCCCAGTGAAGCCAGTAAGTGTAGTGAAATTTGTCCTATTCTTACCACTGCTTATTTCCTGTTTCTAAGAGCAACATAATCCAAGTGTTTATCGAAAAGATAAAAACTTAAAAACACTGCAGTGCTGGGTGGTGGAGAAGGGAAATAAATTATGGCCTTTTAACACTGTTAATCTGTTTTGTCTTATCATATTTAGTAAGGAGAAAGCAGAGACACTGGATATTTAAAATCTGTTAACTTTGTGTTAACATCTATCCAGTATGTTTACCTTTTTCTGTCCAACTCATACTCCCACTAAAGGCAACAATAAAACTCCCACAAGCCATGACCTGAGGTCCAGTGAAATCAATGGATGTTTTCAAACTTGTTTCAATAGCCCTTGGATCAGTCTGCTTACTTCAATTACTGGCTAAGTGAGTCTTTACATAGCATGCTACATTCCCACAGATACATATGTTTTATACTGAAGAAAGTTGCATTTAAACAGATTTGTAATGGCAGTGATGGGGAAAGATGATTATCTAGGCAGCAAACACTGTATGTGGCAAGAAATCCCAGTTCTGTGTTTCTTCCCTACAGAATGAAAGAAATTAGCAACAAAGATGGAGCAGGATTTGGTTCTGAAGCTGCACTGCCTGCACAGAAAACACACACAAAGAGGAACACTGAAGCTTTCTTCCTAGGTGACAATCAGAAAAAAGGGGTAAATCTAGATCACCTCCTTTCTTTTAAATCTGCCACCTTATCCCCTTTTGCTTTCTAAAGTACTGCACCAGAAAAGCAATGATTCCCTTAAATTCCCTAGGAATTCAGAAGAAAATCACAGATGTTAAAACTTACATTATAACTTTCTGTCTAATTTCTTATTTAGGTCATGCAACTCTTTATTTCAACTTTTTGTTAAAAATACCCAACAAGGTATTCTCTAAACATTTTGTGACAAGATAAAAAGCCCTACTTTCACACAAATACCTTTGCATAATTATTTCCTCTAAGCACTAGGAAAAGACACACCACTAAATATGCTGCCAAAATAATGGCTGAATTTATGACAGAATAGTAGATCATCAAGCTTTACAGACTCACACAGCCATGCAAGGAGATTTTCCACTGTAAAATGGTGATGAGTTGATTTATTATTTGTGACATAAGATAAATAATTTAGGCTTGCACAAATTTAGCAAGAGGTTCTGTCCCTAAATATACTTTAAAGTCATAACAGTCATGTGTCTATGATGAGGTACCTCATAAAATGGAAAGTTTGATAGAATACACCATTACACCATGAGTATAGTAACAGTGGTCAAGTAGACTTGGACAGAAAAAATAAGGCATTTCTGATACAGGGCCATATGTATGCATCCACAACTCTATCACTTCAGTGTTAACCTACTGCAATGTCTCCTGATAGAACTCTACATTAAACTGATTCAGAACAGACAAAACAAAAAATAGCTTCTTTATAGGATCACCTCATCTAGGACACAACACCCACTCATCTAAGGATTGCCACAGGTAACCTCTAGGTTGCCACAGGTAACCTCTGGGTTACCACAGATAACCTCTTCATAGGTATTTAAAGGCTGACTTTGACCTTTAAATTCGTAAAACTGGGAAAAAAATGTTCTGGATTGCCCTTCTCATTATGGCTTGTCATATCAAGACTCTGAAATCAGATTTTTCTGTAAAATTAAGAAGATCCACATAAAATATGGTCTCTGCAAAGATTCCAGGATTAGATAAAATCGTCTTTCTGTTCCAAAGCAGTATTGGTTTGTCAATATTTGTCACTGCTGCAAGTTTCACCAGGGATAGAGTGGCTGAACATGAATGCTAACATTTGACTGAGGGGGTTGTTAGAACACAGGGGTTAAATTATGGACTTCTTTTCTATCTAATTAGCAGGATGCTCACCCAGTATGTGAGTACTTTTTTTCAAAGTGGAATGCACTGAACATCAACTGAAAGATGCATATATATTTTACTTTTTAAAATTTTGTTTATGACCTCTCAAAGAAAATAGTTAACAAAACCTTCTCTAAATAATGTCCACATCACAGAAGTCCCAGAGTTGACATTCAAAAGCATGCGTATGTGGAAACCTCTTTCAAAGAGGGAAAAGAAATTAAAACACTACCGGTGCAGTGCAAGAAATTTCAAACAAAAGCTCATGTATAAAAGGAAAAAAATAACTTAAGATTGTTCATACTACTCTTCCTGGAGAGTCAAACTAGATCCTGTGCAGCACAGACTGATGCTGCTCCCTGCAGGTGGATCATGAGCCCACATGAAGCCACACCAACTTCCAACTTCACTGGAATTCAACATGGAGTTAGGTGCTTAGCTGCAGAGTGATCTACAAGAGCACAGCCTTTGAGTGCAATTCCTTTACTCATATATCCTCAAAACTTGTTTTCAGATAGAAAAACCCATTAGAAGATGAATTATTTCCATGAGATTTTTTTAATTTACATAATTTCAGGGCCATCTTAGTTTACTGGTGTTTCATGGCATTGTGCTATTGGGAATAAAAAAAACCCTATAAAATACTAAGGAAATACCATATTTCTCAGTTCACATGCAGCTTTATTAATGTCTTGATAAATTCCTAAGAATTATTAAACTTTAGTTTGTTTGGTGTTTTTATTTAAATCTTTTGAGGCATGAAGCAATAAAATACAAAATACCTTTCTAAGCTATGCTAAGATCAACAGCGAAATCATTCACTTTCCATGAAAATAGAATTATTATTGTGCTCCTAGAACGCTATGTGTCACACTTCAGCACAGAGACTTTACAAGGCAGTGGTATAGCATCCTATTCTTAAAAGGTTTATAGCATTGTTTCTTTAACCGTAACCACAGGATGATAAACAGCACCAATATAATGATAGTCCAAGCTACCAGTAACCTTAGGAATGTGCAAGGAATAGACTGGCAGGAATTAATCTGCCATTTTCATATATCTGCCCAAGGGAAGTATTGTAATTGCAAAAAATTTACTCTTAGACTGCTGAGACTCATAGTAATTATGTTTCTTTTTTAATAGAAATAGCCACAGGTAGTAACAAATTGGGTTTTGAGATGGGGAACTGGGCGTGCATTCTAACCCAAATTACTATGTAATTGTCTTCATTATAAAACACTATAGAAAATCCAAAACTTAAATCAGAACAAAAACTTTCCCTTAAAAAAAGTCTTCTCCTCCCGTGGCTATTCAATGTGTGCCTATTTCTTCAACCACAAATAATCAGCAAGACAACAAGACCAGTATGACTGCAAGTAATTTATCTAAATATCTTTGCCATTGCTAACCAAAATTCCTAAAGCTTACATTTGTTTAATAGAAACAGATTCCTCTTGCTTTACAAGCAGGTCATTATCTAGAAATCCAGATACTCATTCCTAATTTTCCTTTGCCAGTATTAGGCGATGAAGAAAAGACTAAGTGTGGTCTACATATATTTTAAATGAACTGAAATTAAAGTTTTCTTCGAAATTCCGAAAGCCTGTTTGAAATAAATGAGCCCAGGAAAGTACTTAAAATTAGTTATTTCACTCTTGAGGAATTATTATTTTTCTACCATCACATCGTTGCAATGTGGTGGCCAATGAATAAATATTAATATAAATTGATACAGTTGCTTCTGTCCCTTCCAATACTATAGCCTGTTAGACCTGAAAAGAAGCTACATGTGTTTTAAATAGACAAAAAACATGTACAGATTTAGACAAAATGAAGACTGTATATTGAAAGAAATAACAGAAAAATCTTGTTTTCACCTACTTTTCACCCAACAGCTACAAAGCTGACTGATATATTTCTTGCCTTGGAGCCACGAGATGCAAATTACTATGTGCTTTTTAATAACTAATGCAGTCCATGGAATCAGTTAAGTGTGGTTTCTTTTCACATGTTGCATGACTTAGACCTCCTTTTAATCATCTCTCTCCATCCTGAAGTTTGATAGCAGGATTCCATCATGAAGTGGAAAATGAGGTCCTTCCTTACCTATACTCTTGTCTCGGGAAAAAAAAATGACAACATCATTTGTCTCTAAACTTGGTGCTTTCTAGTTTGCAGCAAAAGATGCAGGTTGACAGCATCTTCCAAAACACTGCTACACAGCTCTGTACAGATCATACGCAATATTAAAAAAAAAAATTAGATGCACATTGCTCATTAAGAATGCCTTTTATCCATCTAGATGGTTCTTTTGATTCCATGTGTATATCCACATATGCTTTCGTACACACAGTTACATTATCTGGCCTGTGGAATAGAAATATCCATGATAGAAATATCACCGTTTCTAAGGCTTCGTGGTTGTCATTTTAAAAAGGCTTTTAATTTAATTATTTCCCAAGCACTTTAAATTCCACTATGTTCTTATTGTCATTTGATCCACTGAAACGATGAAGAGATCACAAAAGAACACACACGGTACTTTACAGCTGTGGCTGGATAATCTGGCTCATGATCATCAAAGCAGGATTGTTTTTATGATCTTCAAATCTGCATATCAAATTACTCAAGTCTCTGAGAGAAAGCAAGACATCAGGACTATCTCAACAGAATATGAGAAAATGTAGTTGGAGGCTAAGTGAAACGAACAGTTTTTGCAGCTTTGCAGTGATCTTGAAGCAAAGGAGAGAAGCAACAGGGAGCAGTTCAGGTAACACAGACTATCGGATTCTGGGCTGAATTCTGCACATGCTTATGCACATCAGCCACCCCACTCCTGTAAATATCTATTTAATTAGATGGTTCTATTGACCTAAATTAAAACTATCACTGATTAAGAGTTTTAAGGATCCTGACCTGAAAGAAATAATATTAATTTAATTATACATATATATGTGTATTTCCACAGGCCTCAAAATCACTTATGCATTGACTAAGGATATGTTTTTTTCTAGATTTGCACAAAAAGCATTTTTGACTCTGCGGGTAGTCATTCAAGTGCTGAACCTGAGGTACATTGTTAAAACAATGTTCTTTTCTTTGTTACCTTTAAAATTTTATAGAATTTAAATATTTTCATTAAGAATTAATGAACATTTGTTTAGCCCACTTCTGCTTACCTTCTTTTTTTTTAAACTGAGTTGTAGCTAAACAATCATAAGTGGTTGCTTAGCAATCAGCATAGAGTGAGACAGAAATATAGTAAGTAAAGAGACTGACTGACATGTTCCGTGTTTGAATCATGATATTCAGTAAAAACAACAGAATAACACCAAGAGATGTTTAAAACAAAATTCTCTTAATAAAAGAATACAAAAAACTGTCTTTAGGAACAAATTATGCATTTAAAAGCTACAAATTGTGATTCACATGTCTGTCGCTATAAAAGATTCCTGCAGCTATTATTAAAAATACATTAAAATCCTTCAAATGTTCATGAAACCATTATTTACCTTTTGTTTTAATTCAATTGTCAACTGTGCTTCCAATGATTTTAAAAACAGTATATATCTACAAAGCAAGCTAGAGTTTACAGCTTTGAAGACTTGAAATTGATTTTTAATGCACCAGCTTTCAAACACTACAAAGGCTGCTTTCTGCTGATAAAGACAGTAAACAAGAAATTGTCCTTTAAATGTTCCCTTTAATGTTTTTCTTTAATTAAAAATCAATCAAAAAACATTGCCACATAAAAAATTTAAAATTAAGACATTAAAAATTGCTTTATGTTTTTGACACACAACGCATTCAAACCAGAATAAAAACTTATGATGTTACTTTTGTTCACTTGTATTAGTTTAGACTTTTTTTTTGCACTGAAAACATTGTTAATCAAAAAATAAATGCATGTAAAAGTGGTTTATCACTTAGCTCTTTTTATAAAGTGGAAATGTTTCAAATATGATGAAATTAAACCAGAAATGATAAAAGTGTTAAAGTAAAATATTTTTTAAATGCCTTTAGATTATTTTAATATATTCCTATCCTCTAATCAGACCAAAGCTTATTTATGTAGATTAGTTGCATCTAGAGTCTCATTTATCTAACCTGTATTTATTCTTTGATCACAAAGCTTGTTAACTTAAATGGTCTTTTATTGTTATGATTCGTTTTCCCATAATTATGCAGTTTAACTGCCTGATTTTTTTTTTTTTTTTAATAAATACATGCACACGCACCAATCGTATTCAACAGTGTTATGCTGGATGCTCAATGAACTGTAAGAGACATTTCAATACAATAAAACTGCCTGGAAATGTTCCAAGGCAAGGAGTGGAAATATAAGTAATCAGAGTCACTAGAACTAGTACAGGCAGTAGACACCTGTTAGACAAACATCAGTAGATGGTCTTAGCCACTCTCTATCACTGATGACTATCACTGCAAGAACCTACAATGCATCGATTAGAGGTCCCACCCACACAGCTGAATTTATGCATTTGTATCTCATGAGGATACTTTTCCCTTCCCCTTTGGAGTTCTCCTTTGGTGGGCCATGGAGACTGCAACACAAAGACACCCAGCAGGGAACAGGATGAGATTAGGAACTTTTCTGTTATGGGTGCCTGATTTTTATGAACACAAGGAACTCTGAACATATGCCACAAAGCCAGTAGAAAGGTCCATGGCTAAAATCAAATATCTTAATTTGAAGGACTTAACATGCCTAGATTGCTCACAGCTTATTAAATTGAAAATAGATCAGGATGGTACTGATTGTCTTGAGGGTTGGAAAAGGAGATATCCTGTCACTGAACCAAAGTGAGTGAACAAATTGATCTTTATGCTGCTCTTCTGCACAAATAACACAAATAATTGGCTGAAACTATGCAGTTATGTCTTTACATGTAGAGGGATTGTTCAGTTTTGAAGACAAAAAAAAAAAAGAGATCTTTTCTCATGCCACACGAGTGGATGAATTGATCTGCTATCCTTTCTGTACAGGTAATACCACTACCTAGTGGAAGAAAATCGGTAGGAGAAAGACATGGTTCTTGTGTGACCTTATTAATAAGGAAATGTATCAGCACTCTTTGGGATTTAGCTAGAAAATATATGACTGCTTAAGAAGGTTATTTAAAGTACTGTCTAATATTCTAATTAACAGGGACATTTGTAAGAATTTGCTTGTTCTTGAATATAGTACTTAATAATGAGTATTTTATCTAAAACGCTTAATATTTTACTTTTTTTTTCCTCATAGGATTTACAGTAATTAATCCAGAATCTTCTTCTGTCAAAAAAAAAAATGTTTACAGAAGGTTGAAAAACAAGTTTCACAATGACAAATAGATTAGTAGAGCTTAGAATGCACCCTGGCTAAGACTTGTGGCAGCTGCACATTACTCTTTTTCAGCTCATGAACAAAAGCAGCGACTAGTAGTTAATATCCTTGATGTCCCCTTAAAAATTTAACAAATAAAACACTTAAGCTCAAGGAACTTTTTTCCCCAGTCATTTTGCCAGTCTCTTCCTAGAAACTTTTTCTATTTCTTTTCTTTTTCCTCTTTTTTCTATTAGGGCAAGAGTCTGCAGTCCCTTGAGAGTTTTACTTGTTTCCTGTATTTTTGTACCCTTTAGCACTAATTTTACCACTTCTCTTACTGCTGAAGTAGCCATACAATTGAAAGCATAAAGCTCTCAGGCTATCTGCTGCAAAAATTTGTCCCAACTGCTGTATGCTGACCTTTTGGCATCGAAGGATTGCTTCTGTATTTTAAAGATGAAAACAGAGCTGTGTTTCTGCACTGGTCAACAAATCATTGTTTAAGTTCTCATCACTGATTTTTTTCACCTATTGGAAAACGCTAATACTAGTGTCAAAATGTCTTTTCTCCATACATGCAGGTACTCCTCAGGCTTGAAGAAGTATCTGAAGACCTCTGCCATGCAACATATATGTTTTCTTCAGAAAAAATACCAAACCAACACCCCAAAAAATCCACTTTTTATATGCAGAATGAGCACCTTGCATGGCAAAACCTAAAACTAAATTCACTTGACATTTTGAACTTTTGTAGAAACAGCAAAAGAAAGAAAAATTAAGCATGATATTAAAAACATATATGTAATTATTAGCTGGTATGTTAATGCTTCCTGGGGAGGAAGGTAGTGAAGAGAAAGAAAAAAATTCTGGGGAAAAAAGACAAAAAAATACTATGGGTTGCACCCAGATGTTGTGACTCGGGAGGAATTATTTTAGTGACACTTCTGTCTTATCAGAGAAACCAGATTGTATTGATGCTTTCTTAATACCAAGTAGTATTTGTGAATATTTCACGCATACCTATTGATAAATTTCCACGTAACAATATTTGCTGAGCTTTAAAAATAATGCTGTATTATTCACAGTCTCAAAAAATTGTCTCTGTGGTACATGTGGTAATTTCTTCAATGTGGTATTTGATTTCTTTTCAGCTGTACACATGACTATGTTGAGTTAACCACTGGACTTGATCATCCTAAAGGTATTTCCCAACCTAAACCATTCTATGATTCTGTGTTACAATTCACATCATAGTTACAAAAATATCTAAATTCCAGTCTCCTTAATTGTTCGTAAAGATTCTGTAAGAAAAAAAATCACAGAAACCTCAAACCTCAAAATGAAGGGCCCAATTATATTATTCTTAGCTGCATTCCATAGAAGTCTTAGTCAAAATTCACTCTTGAACCACTAAAATCATTTATGAAGTAAAAATTATGCTATTGACTGAATTATGAGTATGAACAGGCCTTTTCGTAAACATAGGTAGGGATAATAGAAACCTGAAAAAATACATTGTTGAAAGATAACTCTTCAAATGATTTATCAGTCATTGACCTTGCACTGGTAATCTCAAATTTGTAAAGATCTTCCCATCTAAGTTTAGGTAGTGACAGTGAACACAAAGACATTAGAAAGCTCAGACAACTTTAAGAGTAGATGAGAGCTGTGACAGTCAATCTTGCATAACTTGTTCATGTTTTTATAAAACAGAAAGCTCTACAGAGGTGTTATTATTCTTAATTTTTTGTTAACAAGAATTTCTGTTCTGGAAACACTGCTTTCTTCTTCATAATATCTATATTCTCCTTTAGATTCTTAAATTGTTTTTCTCTTTTATTTTTATTGTTCTCCATTACAGAACTTCATCTTTGAAAGTTTAGATTTCATATGGACCTACATATCAAGAATGATCTTTTTTAAATAATAGTACTATAAATATCACCAGCAAGGAAATCAACTTGTTATCAAGACCAGAACAGGTGTAACAGAAAAAAAGGAGTTCAGTTCTGCTTCCTCCATCTATTTCAGCAGCCAATGCAGATTCCACAGTGAGTAGTGTGTTGCCAGATCTGATCTTAAAATATATGTGTTTTGTGTCCAGATGCAATTTGTCTTGACAAAAAAAAAAAAAAAAAAAGCTTCATGGATGCATAGGAAAGGTTTTGTCCTGAAATTCTTACATAGTCAACTCTGGGATGGATTTCATCCAGTGAATAAAACTGAAGCTGCAGAACAATGTAATACAAAATCAGACTGCACACAAAACTACAGACTGTATTTACACAATGCAAGCATTCATAGGAATTATTTTGCAAGACATCTAGCCTTGTAAAACACTGTTAAATCTACCATAATGAAACCCAGGCAGGTAGTTCAAAAGTTTCATCTCACAATTTAGTGTCTTTAGATACAGCCCTAAAATATGCAGCTGTGAATCTTTGGAATATATAGAGTACAAACCTGCAGACTTGCAAATGTTTAGAACTGCTGTAGTATCCTCTTGATGCAAAATGTTACCTTGTACTAGTTCTAGTGAGAAGAGAGAATAATATTCCTCCTTTGAAGTAGGAGATATAAAAATAAAAAAATTGTATCTCTGTTTTCAGATAGGAATTTATATCACTCAGGATGAGTGCAACTTCTGTGACGAAAGCTGCAGCTTTCTCCTTATATGCAGCAGCTGTAGGTTTCTTTTTGCAATCTTGAAATTTCTGAGCAGAAGCCTCTCAAAGTATGAAATAGCATATTTAAAGATAGAGCAACACTACTATGTTTCATGGTTTTTTATTTTCCTTGAAGACTCTATCATCTTAGGTACTACTAGACACCTGGCTATGAAGCTGCTCTGGGACTTGACATTAATCTATTGACACATCATAAACATCATGTGCCTGAAATATTAAGAATGATCTGTACTTTATTTTAAAATGCTGCAGGAGTGCGTGGTACAGCAGATACAGCAATTCCCAGCTTGAGAGCTTCTTTCAGCACAGTCATTCATTTTTAGCTGTTGTTAAACAAAAGCTGTGACCACCACTTCCTTTATTCACACCCACCTTATTTCTGATATATTTACACAACTCCTCAAATTGCACCACAAGGGTAGCAATAAATAATCTCTAGGATGATCAACACTACTTGCATATTGTAGATAGTTTTCTACACTACTGTTAACGTCACTTTGAGGAACCTATTTCTGGAACCTACTTGTGTAAAGAAAATATTTGTTTTCATTTATCCATCCACTCTTACCTATCGGAAACCTGCAAGAAGAAGTTGTGACTTGTTCACACAGGGAAATGCAAACTGACTAACTCAGAACTTTGGTAGGAGAGATACACATATGTGTATGTTTGTACATTTATTTTTTCTTATGTCTGCACTTCAAAATAAAGCAAAATTATCTTTCTTTTAGTCAGGTGAGTAGGTCATCAGAATGAGATGAACAGAATTTTCCCAGTAGTCTTTAAGGTCTGGAGTGAACAGAAATCTTCTTTCAGCCATAACAAGTTTTCATTTTCTCCTGCTTTCCTTCTCCCCAATAAAAATTAATAGTTTGGACCTTAGGTGATTCACAGGTCACATGGAATTTTGACTCTGGCAATGAGAATTGCACAGCACTGCCCTATATTTAAATATTTTTAACAGACTTTCATTTGAAAGCATTGCTTCTAAAGTATGTTAAGAAAATGATTGCTGAAGTTAAGAACAATGAAACATGATAAAGTGTAGATGTCTAACTTCCCAGTATGCCACTAAACACTGTTCTTAATACACATCAATCTCAGGTGCACATCAAATCACAAATGGTCAATTTTCAGAGGCCTTAAGGCTCTTATAAGTCTCTTGCACCAATAAAAGCTGAAGTTATACAGCATCCTTGTCTGTCCATCCAAAATCTTATAAATATATGTATGTACGCACATTTAAATTATTTAATTTTTATGGTACTGAAGAAGCTCATTGATTCATATAGAAGTAACACATGCAACCATGGTGGATGCTACAAAGTAGTGAGCAAACACTCAAGTTCTCAAATTGTGTGATTAGTGTGTAACAGAAGTCACTTAAAGAGAGGCAAGATTGCACCACTCTTACTGGTATTAGGAAGTATTTAATTCAAGTGCTGGTCCTTTTGGGTCAGTCTGAAACCCCTAGTCACTAAATAACACTTTACTCCACAGGTATGTGTTGATGTAAATTGGACTATCCATAGAGTAAAATACTATTCATGAGAAATAAGGGAACCATAAGGCCCAATGACTTCACTAGGTCTTACTAGTAAGCAAAAGGAAAACAAAATATTATGCACTCCTAATAAGAGTGAGAAAATTTGGATCTTACTGAGAAAGAAATTATTTATTTGCTATTAAATATTTATAGAATCAATTGGATGTACTAAGTAATAATATAATATTTAGCATGTATATACATCTCCATAGATATATAGTATGTAAATATATATATATAAAGTTTTAATAACAGGTTCCTGTTAGAGAATTGTGCCATTAAACAGTTGCCGAGAAAATGAGAACGAAGAAACACAACTCCATTGTATGAATTACATAGTATGAGATTATCATGTTTCAAAAATGTATCTGTAAAAACTAATGGGAACATTTGTTAGAGAACCCTAACACAGTTGCTTACCTTCCCCTTACTGAGGTAATAAAGAAAATTGCTTAACTGGATTGACTAACTAAAAGAGATGATAAAGCAGCTGGATTTTGTTTCTTTTTTCTTGACATTGCCTACACCTTTGATTCCTAACTGTGTAATTTACATATGCAGACACAGGTTTCTTGAAGTGATTAAGGATATAGTAGATCCAGAGAGAGAGCTGATCCTTTAGTATTTCTCCTTAAGTCTGCAGTTTAAATTTTACATGAGGCACAAGTACAGGACCAGACATAAAGTAGTGCCTACATTCTAAATGCAAATTTTATATAAAATTTACTCCAGGGATGTGGAGATGGAGAATACAAAATGTATTTTAGTAATGCAAAAGTACGGTGAAGAAGATCAATTTTCCCCTCTAGCTACTTTAAATCTGAGTCTTTTCTAAATAGAAACCAACTACAGTTTCATACTGTGTCTGTTTTGCCAATACAACTACAAAATATAGTATCAATAAGTCTGTTTGAACAGGTTGTTCACTAGGTAAAACTGAATGTTTTCTAATCTACTGACTGGAGCATCCAAACATCCAAAACACTCTGTGTAGATATTGAGGGAATATAAAACCAGCATTAGATATACCAGTATGTGTTATGAGAAGTTTCAGTTAACATTTTCCATAGTTGTCATAATAAAAACTCTTATAGAAACCACAACACACTCTTTTAAGGGAGGAAATTCCTCTTTTAGCTTTATATAGATTTCAAAAAAAAAATCATGATTGATCTTATACAGTGAACACTGTAAAAAAGAAGGAATCATATTTGCCATAGGGATTTTACACTACAATCGAAACTTTACTATTCAGTAGCATCAATACATTAATTAATTGCTTTATATAGACATTACATGGCTGTAGGAAAGTATAATTTTCTGTCTTTTAGTAACTATTACACTTGTCAGTAGGAAAAAATGTGGAGTGCTTTTTTTTTAGCTTTCTGACAACTCCATTTTACAGTAAAAAAAAAAGTTGACATTACTTAAACAAGTGTCATGGAAAGTTATTTGTTTTTTAAAGCATGAATAATAAATCAAATTATCTCTGGTTGTGCCCTAACCTAAACTCTTTCCTAAAGTGTCACCTTTTGTTAAAATCAATTTCAGATTTTAAGTGTTGCTCCACTCACCTAATTGATAGCAACACAAATTCATGATAGGCATAAAATGAAATTGTTTCTGTGACACAACTCAATAGTTGTTTGAGGATTAGTTTACAATGACCTTGTACAGGCAGCCTTTTCGCCTTTTTTTTTCCTCTTTTTTTTTTCCCCAGTTATAAATGTTCCATTTACAGGTCATCAGTTATTTGAATTTTGGTTCTTTTAACTGCCAATTTCCAGGGGCCATTTCTATTTAGTTTAAAATATTAGACACAGCTGGCAACTAGAACATTTGGTGTTTACAGATCACAGGGTATGGTAACTCCAAGGTATAATGAATCTTCTTCAGGTACATCAAGTGGCTACAGTGCAACTTCTTTCCCACTAGCTGCATACACAAAATGAGACTGTGTCACTTCTGATACACTCAGCTCATTCCCCTATGACTCAGAACAGCATATTAGGAGAACCACAGGATAAAACAGATATGACATTTCAAATATATTTAATAGTCATTATCCAGAGCCTGCTTTCAATCCAAACGTTAAAAATCACTTTGGAACATACCTGTAGTGTTTGAACATTAAGCTGCATTAATCATGAAGTAATACTTTAAATTAAATCAACTGGAGCCAATTTCTGCCCTCACCTTCACTCTGCAAGTTCACTGCTCTGGAATAAATCTTCTGAGTTTGGACTTTAAACTACCTGCTAAAAATTAAGTCATTCTTCGGTTAGTACCCTATATCCAATGGTCCAAATTCTGCCACTTCTCACATTCACAAAAGTCAGTAGAGGACAGTGTGGATATAACTGGCAGCAGAATGCAGCCCAGTTATAATTTCTAAATGAAATATTTGGTAGAAGACAGAGTGTGTAAGTCTTTCACTATAAAGCAATTATCAATGTTGACTCAGGCTACTGGAAATCTGACTAGTTGTTCTTCTAGTTTATGACAGAATGTGAGTTTTGTTAACATTTGGGGGTAGGAGGGAATCACCACATACATTTTCTTTCTATTTGACTAAGCAGAATTTTCAGCACTGAAAGTTTAGTTGTTTATGGGGAGAGGAGGAGGCAATGGGGCCCCAGTGATACTGTCAAAAAAATATATTTATGGATATATATTCTAAAGAAGGAAATTAAAAAAAATTTTAAACATATGTCTTGGAAAGATAGCTCATACTTATATACAAGATTGGAGGGCTATAATACACTGTTGCAATAGATGTCCTCAGTGTGCAGTTTCTTCCCTGTCCTGTTAGTTTACTGCAGGCGATATGACCGCTTTAGAAATGCCCTCCCTCTTCTCCACACCAAACCAAAGAGAAGTGAAACCTGTGGAAGTGCCCACCTCTGTCTGCCAGTCTTCTGGGAAAATACCCCAGCATGTCTCAAATGTACTAAACTCCTGCCCACACTACCACATGCACCTCTTTGGCACTGCCATAACTCTGTCTGTTTCAACGGGCATTTTCTTTTGAATCACATGGGAAACATCAATGTGACAGCAGAACCAGACCCACCAGATGTGGTCTGGTGCCACTTTCATTAAGCCCACCTCTCTTTAGTGACTTGTGTTGGTCCCTTCAGTGGTGCCTTACAGCAGATTTCACTGCAGACAAAAGGGAAAGTTAAACCAGTGTCTAAAGTGAGGTCCAGGGTATTCTAAAAGTCTCCTACCTGAATAATGGACATCCGGCTCGGGGGAGCCTCGCTGGCGTTAGTCCCTTGCCCTGTGAAGCTGGTGTGGCAGCCCACATGTCCCTGGGGTACAGTCAGGTTGTTGGAGGCGGGCTTCAGGTACATCACCTCAGACCTGGGAGAGCTGAGGGGCAGGCGGGTCTGGTAGTCAAAGTACATGGGTGAGGTGGCCAGGGATGGGCTGCTCACCACGTTCATGACATTGAGGGGACCCCGGCTGTCCTCGCCCTCACTGGGCACCAGCATAATGTCATTCTTGCTGATCTTCTTCTTCTTGCCCTTGCCCCCTCCACTGCCACTGCCTCCTCCTCCCCCGCCACTGCCTCCCCCTCCTCCCAGCTGAGGGTGGCTATACTCGGCAATGCGACAATTATAGGTGCGGATCTCCTTGTTCTCTCGCTTGCACTTCACAGCAATAGTGATCATGGCAGCCAGCAAGATGATGGAGACAGTGCTCAGTGTCACAATCAGTGGCAGCGACAAGTCCCAGTGTGGCCGTCGATGCTGCTCACCATTCACCTGTGGCTCGCCAGCCTCGGGCAGGGGCCCTGCCAAGGCCCTGACTATGAGCTTGGCCACTGCGGAGAGGCTGGGCTTGCCATGGTCACTGACTTTTACCACCAGTTCAGCCACAGGGCTGAGCTCCTCCCAGTAGGGATGCAAGGTGCGTATCTCACCGCTAGTGGGGTCCATCTCAAAGAGGTGCTCCTCATTGCCTTCCACTATCTCATACGTGAGGCGCCCACTCTCCCCAAAGTCACTGTCCAGGGCACGGACGGTGCCCACGGGGTAGCCCACCCCAGCATTGCGTGGGACCTGCAGCTCAGCAGTGTCATTGATGAGGGCAGGCAGGACGATGAGGGGCGCGTTATCGTTGACGTCGAGCACGGTGACGCGCACTGTGGCATTGCTTTCACGATGGGGTGAACCCGAGTCTTTGGCCAGCACGCGGAACTCAAAGTGCTTTGTCTGCTCATAATTGAAGCTCCTCAGGGCATAGATAGCACCATTTGTGGGGTTGACAGAGACATAGGTGTAGATGGAGACATCTCCCACATGCCCAGGCAGAATGGAGTAAGACACTGTACCATTTTGGCCCAGGTCAGGGTCTTGGGCCAAGACTGAGCCCAGGTACTCTCCAGGGATGTTGTTCTCAGGCACCTGTAACACATAAAGATTCTTGCTGAAGCGGGGTGGGTTGTCGTTCTCATCAAGGATCCGGACAGAAAACGACTTGGTGGAGTTAAGTGGGGGATTGCCCCCATCACGTGCCACGATGGTCACATTGTACTCGTCCTGTGCCTCACGGTCCAGGGGTCGGTCGGTGACCACAGTGTAGAAGTTGTCATAGTTCTCCTCCAGGGTGAAAGGAACAGCACCAGGCCCGCCGCCACCGCCCAGCACCCGACACTGGAGCTGCCCGTTCTTGCCTGAGTCACGGTCGGTGACCCGCACCAGGGCAATGACAGTGCCTGGTGGGGCAGCCTCACTCAGAGCTCCCTGGCGAACAGAGACAAAGCCAATGGTGGGAGCATTGTCATTGCGATCGATGAGACGGACAGTGACCTTGCAGTGAGCGGGGATGGGGTTGGGCCCCAGGTCCCGAGCTTGGACATCAATCTCAATGAGGCCACTCTCCTCATAGTCCAGGTTGCCCTTGACACGGATGAGGCCACTCTGTGGGTCGATGCTAAACAGGTCACGAACGCGCTCAGGCGCGTAGCCACTGAAGGAGTAGAGCACCTCTCCATTGGTACCCTCATCGGCATCAGTGGCATTGAGGTCGATGACAGCCGTGCCTAGTGGTGCATTCTCTGGCAGCTCTACCACGTAGGAGGCCGCCTCAAAGATGGGGCTGTTGTCATTGGAGTCAATGAGGCGCACATTGATCTGCACCGTGCCTGAGCGTGGTGGGTCGCCACCATCCAGGGCCGTCAGCACCAGGGTGTGGTGACTCTGCTCCTCACGGTCTAATGGCTTCTGGATGACCAGCTCCGGAAACTTTGTGCCATCACCACGGGACTTCACATCGAGGGAGAAGAGGCCGTAGTCATCACGAGTGAGCAGGTAAGTGCGCAGACCATTGTCCCCAGCATCTGGGTCGTGGGCGCTGGTGAGGGGGAAACGAGTGCCTGGTGCAGCATTTTCAGAGATGTCCATGTCCACTTGGTCGGAGGGGAATGATGGTGCATTGTCGTTCAAGTCCTGAATCTCCACTTTGATCATGCAGATCTCCTGGTCATTGGCGAACACCTCGAGGGACAGCTGGCACTTGGCACTGCGCCGGCACAGCGCCTCACGGTCGATGCGCTGCTTGGTGTAGAGCAGCCCGCTCTCCCCATCCACGTCCAGGAGGTGCGGGGCTGAATTCTCCAGCACCCGGAAGGAGGACTTGGGGCCGCGGCCGCCGCCGGGGCCGCCACCGGGAATGCCACGCTCCGCAGGTAGCATCCCGCCTCCCGCCGCGCCTGCTGCCAGCCGCGCATCCCGCCCGATGTTCCCGATGACCGTGCCTGCTCCCTGCTCCTCCGGCACCGAGTAATTCAGGTTCTTCAGTGACAGGGCGGGAGCCCAGCAGAAGAAGAAGCAACAAATGGAAAGGTACATCCCCGAGGAGGGGTGGGGGCGGCAGGAGTAGCAGCGGCGACCAGGGTCGTCCCCGTCTTCTTTGCCTCCTGTGCTGGGGTTGTTCTTCCTCCTCTGACAGCTCTCTTTTTCCTTCCTTTTTGGTTTTGATTTTTTTTTCCCTTCTCTTTCCCCACCCCTGTATTTCAAGTTCCTGAACCTGTTGCTCTAAAACATCTGCAGAGACACAGGATGAGAGGCAGCAAATAGACCATGTAGCTCAGAGGGAGGGAGCAATCGGGGGGGTCTGGGGGAGGGGAGGGAGCAGCTTCGGCAGCGTTTCAGTAAGAGCTTGCCGTGCTTGCAGTCCCCTCGCTTTTGACTTCGTCTGTCCAACTTCGGCAGTGGGAGGGTTTAAAAAAATCAGAAAATTTGCAAAAGGTCTTCTCCTCTGGGCAGGCGATGTTTTCCCGATGCTTGAATCCCCGCAGACATACAAAGAATAATAAAAATTATAACAATAATAAAAAAATCAGTGGCAGTGGCTGCTTTTCTAAAAACAATCAAAAATATTTTTTAAATATGTGTATTTATATATACATAAGAAAACAGGGTGGTCACAGGTCTGTAGCAGAGGTAAAAAAAAGCTTATTTGCTACTCATCACTTGTGATGCGATTGATGGAGTGCAGGGGTAGGAAAGAGAAGGGAAAAAAGTCTCAGCTTGTTGTTGAAGCCCTCTTCGTGTGCAGTGAGCGGCAGTGAAATGTCTGATTGCACCGCGGGGTTGTTGGTTTTCAGGGAGTGTTTTGCTGCATTTAGAGATCTAATCTTGCATTGCTTGCGGCGGAGAGCTGCATCTCGCTGCCGTCGGTATTTCCCCCCTCTCTGTCTCGTACACCCTGGGTCACTGTTTCCTTCCCAAATCGGAGGGAGAGGGAATGAGGATTGCAGGGCAAGAGGGGAAAACAAAACACATTAAAAAAAAAATCCCAAAAGCCAAACCACCCCCCCAGCAAAAGCTAGTCTCCAGATTTGTAGCTTCCTTTCTCTTCCTCTACTACCAGCCTCCCACTCGTCCTTTTGGGGTGAATAAATTAAGAAACCCACCAGTTGACCTTCATCATTAGCAGTAAATATATATTTTGAGAGAAAGCTCAGACCGTGCTCAATCAGCAGCACACTTGGGTTTCTTTAAGACAGGCCAGTAGCCGCCGCCACCACCACATCCTTTCTCTCCGTGTATCTATGCGTGTGTGCGTATGCGTGTCTGAGGAGCTGCACTTTTCTTGATGCAATTTAATTCCAGTTTGCTTTTCTCTCCAGCCGAGAGGAAAGCAACAGGCAACCCATAGCTGGACGCATAGATTAAAAAAAAAAAAAAAGAGAGAGAGTAAGAGAGGGGGGTGGGAGGGCGGAGGGAGAAAGAAAAGCCACCCCACACACACACACACATGCACTCTCTCTCTCTTTCTTAGTCTCTCTAAAAGGGAAACAGTCTCTGTATTCACAGGGCTGCGCTATCAAGTGCCTCTCTTTTCTTTCTATTCAGCGTCTCCTTCCAATGACACTGCTGCCTAGTCCTCTTCATTTAGGGGAGGGGAGAAGAAGAGGAAAAACAATCCTGGTGATGAATAAAGTGGGAGATCTTTTAATCTATTAACTTGCTTATATTAAAACCTATGCAGTTCTGTGATCAGTGTGATGCATTTTTTGCAGTCCTTTCAAAGCTTTAACAGTCTCTCTGAGCATCTTGGTACAGGGGAGAAGAGTGGCAGCAATGCCAGATGCGTTCCCCCTCTCCAATATACACCTTTCCTAGCGATACAGTCTATAGGCAAATACTGAGGAAAGGTAGCAAATTTTTATTTCAGGTCCTTTTAACAACCTGAAATAAATGAATGGCAAATCCAGAAATGCAGGTGTTTCAATCTGCTTGGGTGAGTCAGATCCAGCGGAACAAATCATATTCACTATCGCCTCATGTTCCTCCCTTCACAGACATTAGTTGCAGCTTCTTCCTAACGCTTCTCTGACTCACTCTATAGACAGGAAAAAAATTAATCAGATTTATATTTTGGAGAGGGGGGAGGGAAGAAAGAAGGAAAAAAAAAAAAAGAAAAAGGAGAAGGTGGGGGTGTTGGATCCAGCTACACTTTTACTATACCTCTTTCTCCGGGAGACTGAGGATCAGGAAAACAAGGCTGTTATCCACTCACTGGCACAGAGGCGCGTCTGTCTCCTGCTTTGCTGAGTGTTTTAAACCACCTTTCCTCAATGTTATGTGTGAAATGAATCAGAGATCTTTCACATTAAAAGAAAAAAAAAAAAGCAATAAAAACATAGGTTTCCAATACATAGCTCACAGATCTAGTTCCGAATCTCAGTTCTGCACTGTTTTTTTCTCCTTTATTTGAGTCCGGACCCAAAGTACACAGTTAATTCTGCAACGTGTGGCAGGGAGGCTTTCAAATGCAAAAGAAGAAAAAACAAATATTCTTCTCTGCCTCATTGATGGGTGGCCCCTTGCAAACAGACGGTCGCCAGTCTTAGCCACGCAGCACGCGGAGCGAACGCCGATCCCCGATAAACCTGATCCATTTCACCAGCCGCCCGCAGGTAAGTGGAGAATTCAGTGAAAATTCAACAGTTGGAGCCGCGCTCTGCCTCGCTCGCTCTCTCTCTGTCTCCCCCCCTCCTCGCCTCCCTCACTGCAGCACTCGCGGGGCCGCCGCGCCGCGCCGCGCTCGCCCAGCGCCGCTCGCCGACTGCCTCTATTCACCTCACGCCGCGGCTTAAACATTGATACGGATTCCGCGCCAGCCAATCGGCGGCGGCGGCGCCGACCGGCCC
>VZRF01014174.1:600046-651002 GCA_013396875.1 Vireo altiloquus | reverse complement strand
CTCCCGGCCGGGGGCGGCAGTGGCGGGGGGAGCACTGAGGCTGGAAAGGTGCGTGCTCGGATTGCCGGAGGGCCGATCTCGACCCATGCGCACGGAAATGAAGCTGCCATTTGTGACGAGCGTGTAAGTAGCAAGAATCATTTAGGGGGAAAAGGAGGAAAAAAAAAAAAAAAAACAAAACCACAACCGAAAAATATTTAAGAAAAAAAAAAAGAAAATAAACTCTAGAGCACTTACAAGATGCTCCGGAATTATTTTAGGAGTGTCTCTTAAAAGATTCAGTTAAGTCAGATGCTCGTTCGCATTGCTCAATAGGATAACCTTCCCTGAGTTATTATGTCCATAAATATAATTTGACTTGGAAAAAGTCTTGTAGATTTATAAATTCAAATGAGAGCTCTTTCCAGACCCATCTTCCCGTCCTGAAGACCTCTTTGTAGCTGTGAAACGGATAGTTTGCCATCCAGAGCGAGTCTGGTGGTAACCCTTATAGAACTAATGCCGTGTTAAAATGCGGTGTATAAATAAACTATACATACATTAGTGGCAGCAGAAAACCACTACTCTCAGCCGAGCCAACTTTCTGTATGAGAGCGACAGACAGATGAAATAAAGGATGTGTTTACAAAATGGGCTTTGCTTTCTTCATGAGGGCTTCAGATTGGCTGAGGGAAATTGTCGTATTCGGCTAAGTCACGTATTTGGAGAAGTTCCCTATAAAAGCAGCACAGTATTAAAAGTGGAACAAACACCAGCGTAAGCCCCTGAACTATCAAGAGACCTCGTTTGACTGTAACTTGAGTCCTCTGCTTTCCTCCCCTTTTTCTGCGGCTTGTGCCAAACCTTCAGGATGTCCAGAGATTTTTCCACGCCAGTTCTGCTAATTGAGGGGGGCGGGGGGGAGAAAGGGTCATTGCAATTATGTAATGGCTCCCTCTAGCGTGCCAGAGATACTGCTGCATTTGGGGTATATCCCGTCCGCGGGCATCCTCTGGGAGGGGGGCTGTGCGTGTAGGTGCATACCGTGCGCTATTCACGAGTGTGTACGCATATGGTAACACTAGTTTCCTTTCACAGCCGGAAAGCACCAGCAGGAGTGAAAAAAAAAGGTTTGTATTACGGTGGCATATAATATGTAATATGTTCCTGACAATGTTTCTCATATTTAGATTAAAAAAACAACCTCAAAACCCAGAATGAATTGTACTTTTCTTTTTTCTTTTTTTTTTCTTTTTTTTTTTTTTTGAGAGCTTCTATGCAAAATGAAAATAAAACAAAACCAAGAACCCCAAGAAAATTGCCCATATCACTATGATATTANTTTTTTTTTTTTTTTTTTTTTTTTTTTATATGACTCAGCATTACACAATAAATACTCTGACTCCACAATGAAGTCAATACATTTGAGGGCACTCTGCAGTTTGTAAAACAAGTACTTGGGACTCTGAATTAAGGGAAAAACTATATAACCCTTTATACAAGTAACTGGAGTCTTTGCTTGTAAAATCTATCTTTTTTTATCAAACATCTTGCAGCTTACAACAATCCATTGATACCAACGACATGCATGGAATACTTAAAGGAAAAATAAAATCTGAAACACTAGCACTTCATCTTCAAAACTCTGACTGACTGCCAGGTGATGATGATGATAAATGAAACTCTTACTTCTTGCTCTACAAGTCACTTTGGTTTTGTGGTGTTAAGTTCAGCAGAGCTGCATTTTAATACTCATTTTCAGGTATGGCTGATTATTAATTATTTCTAATGATTTCTTGGAAATCATGCCATCTTGGCATCTTTACAAATTGTGGCTCTTAAACCCAATAGAGACTTAGATGCCTAACTGGAAAAATACACATAAAAAATCGTGCCTGCTTATGAATATATGCCTCTGTCAGGTTGATGTTTGTTGCATCAGACAGTTTATAACAACAAAATGGCATTTATTGATTTTAATCCACCTGTGCAAGTAATGAATATTTTATTTATTTGATGATTTTACAGTATATCTATAATACTTTTTTTGTCAATTTTTTAGCACACTTTACATATTTGATAGCTTAGATTGGCATCATAATTTCCTATTGATTCATCAGAAATTTTTGTATTTTTCACAAAGAAGAGTTGGAAATTAAATGTATGATGGTAATGCAATTGAATGCCAATAGTACCTATATGCTGTGCCATGTCACTAGATATTGAATATATAGTGTGTATGTATTGCTGAAAAACAACCCAAAAAAAAGAAAACAAAATAAAGAGGTTCTTATTAACAGCTTGGAGAGAAAGCTGGACTGTGGAGAGTTTAATACATAGAAAAACCACAAATCCTTAATAATAGAAATACATGTATAGAAGACTCGTACTGTCTGCCAAATCAAGAAAAGCACATTAAATAATCTGTATAGGAGAAGCTCAAAGTCCAGTATAACAACACTAACAGTTAACTATATATGGAGTTAAATTATGCTTTGGAATGCTACTTTTCAATACTTGAAGCATTTATTTATTGGAAGCTACAGTTTGATATTAACCAAAATAACTTGTAGTAACAGGACACATCTCCAAACATTTTTTTTAATTGATTTATTGAAAATGTAAGACAACGCTATTCAGTCTTTTTTGTGAAGTGTTTATGGTGAAATCTAGTACTCTATTATTCTGTTTTTCAGCAAAGACAGGTAAACCTTTCTTCTTTCGAAAAATAAAAAAAAGATATAAATAAGAAATACCCTCAATCAGAAGTATTGAAATGAAAATCTTTTGTCTTGGTTTGGAGGAGCTTAAGCATAGCACAGAAGTCTCAGAACAAATATTCCTAAACAACTAAAAGAAAATAGGCAAGGAAAAGATCAATATAGTTAAATGTCGAGGTTCAGTATTTAAGTTATTTGAGCCTAAAATGTATCATTGGGAAAGCCCAAATCCAATCAGTTTGAGAACCATAGAAAGAAGTAAAATTAGAAAGGCCAAGGAGCAAATTTGAGGAGCAAAGAATCCATATATAAGACAATTAATTACCTACTAATAAACAAACGTGCTTTACCCACTTGAGGAAGCCACGACAAAACTGTATGGCTTATTAGTTAGCCATCTAGAAAACAAAAAGTACTGCAGAGAAATTATGTTTCTGCACTCTAGTACTCATAGCAAATGAAGACATTTCCACAGGTCAACTTTTTTTAGTAAAGAAGATGAGATGTGGGTGTGTATAAGGTGTCAGTGGTGATATTCTTAAAGAGCAGAAAGCATCTAACTAAATGGTAGTCATCAAGCGTTCTTACAGAATCTGCAAATGAGGTAAATGAACTGTTAAAAATATGCAGTCATTAAGATCAGTTACTATGAGGATTAAAATGTACAAAAAATGTTTCTCTTTTATAAAGACTAAAAGGGTGATCAACAAATTGTGGTATGGCAAGCTTTACTTTTCGTAGCAGTAGTATAAAATTGGTTAAAGTAACAATTAAAAATAGAAATTTTGTGGCATCTGGAGAAATGTGAGAGAAGTAGTGTCCAGAAACTCGATGAAATCAATAGACACTTTCCACTGATTTGATTCATCCCATAGTAGCAAAATTGTACAACTTGCGTAGACTAAAAGCACATTCTTTCTGTTTATTGGTATTGTTTCAAAGTAGTAACAGAACAACAGATGAAACCTCTTTTGTTGCTCTGTATATGAGCAGTTTTATGTCAATTTAATTGTGAGGTCACACCAGCAAGACATGTAGAAAATATAGTTGCTGAGAAAGGGAACACAAAACAGGGCAGTAGGTAAAGGCAAGAGAGGGTAAGTGTCTGCAAATGATAGTGAGCTAAAGGGAGTATAGGGCCCAAGAAGAGAGAAGAGTAGGAAAAGGCTGCTCAAGCAGAGCACAGGACTATTTAAAAGGCTTCAGGCAAAGGGAATTAGTGAAGAAGAATTAAGCCTGAGATTGTCACTGAAAGAGTTGATACCTATGGCTTCTATGTAGCTGGGAATATTAAGCTTACAGTTGTACCTGTGTCATTTTGAAAACACAAACAAATGAAAAATCACTCACAAATATTCATTAGGCTTATAGAAAGGGTAACTTTAGGCCAGAGATAGAGTTTTAGGATTTGTATTCTTATGCCTTTTTTTCAGCCACATTATTTAATGATTATTTAGTACAATATACAAAAACATTTTTTGCTTTTTTTATTACAGTGAAAATGGCACACTGACATCAAACCCAGTGTGTTTCAAACAGACTAAGAATTTTTCTTAATTTGTTTTTTTTATTAAAGCAATTTCTTTAAGAGCAATTGAAATATTGAAAACTGGTTTCCTTCAGGTATGTCTTTTAATTTTCCCTCTGCCAATACTACCAGATTCCTCCTGTGTCTGATGGTTACCCTGCAGATATGAGTGGCTGGCTGAGAGGGACATGCTGCTGGGCCAGGCAGCAGCTGCCTGGAAAAGTACAACAGCTACCTTTGCTTCTCTCAGGGTATTAATTTATGTTGCATATATACCCACTTACTGAAATGAAATTTAAACTGAAACCATCTTTAAACCACTTGCAAATTTGGTTGAAATTGTCCAGTAGCTCACACAGAGTTGCTGGGCAGAAAGATGGAGAGACAGAGACACTCAGATATTGGTCAAGGGGGCTGGTGTTTTCACTTGCATAGCCTTCTTTAAAAAGCTAAAACATTTAAAAATAGAACACTTTAGCCATTTGATTATAACATTATGCCAGTACTAGAGATAGGATATGACACAGTAATACAATCATATGACCTGACATGTTAACATAATGCATGCACTGCCAGTATCAATGAGATAGGAATATACTGTAAATATAGACACTAGATCTCATAAAAAAGAAAAGGAAATATATGCATTGTCAAATAAAGGATATTCTCTGAAGCGTTTTAAAAATTTTCTGAAGCAACTGTTGTATGGAATTTTCTTAAACCTGGCAATTTTTGTTTGCACAATAAATTACATCAAACCATATAGAGATCAACAATATGTTTTACTTCTGAATAATGAAGTAGTTCACTGATAAAAATCTGTTTTGTGAATTATTTGTGACAAGTTTGTTAACAATTAGAGCACACAGACCTGTCATTAATATAATGATTTAAATATTTGTTTAGAAATTTATAAACATCATTAAATTTTATTAAGTACTTGGTTTAGTAGATGGGAATTAGTTTGATTGCAGTTATTGTTAATGGTTAATGTCTCCTATGTCCTTTAAAGATTATGTGGCAGGACAGGACGGGTTTTTGTTGTCTTGTTCCCCTTTGGCTTAGGCTGCACTCTGGAAACATTGTACCTTCCTTGAGAATGGTCAAGTAAAGAAATTTATGGAAATGCAGGATAAAAAAGGAGAAGGAGGAAGAGGAAAGAAAACAAAACCAAGAGTGAGCAGAAACTCTAACAAATTCTGAGAAAAGCAGGGAACAGAACTCCTATTTAAGTCTCAGAGGGGAAGGAAAGAAAATATTCTCTTGGGCTTGGGAAGGGAACTGTGCATAATCTGCAAACCTGCAGAGCTGCTGGACAGACAAGAAGACCTGACATCTTACATCAGCATGAGCCAGTGGGTGTCCATATGCACCTTTTCTATTCTGTCTCACTTTGGATGTTTTATGAAGCTTTGTTTTGTGTAGAATCTTGTCTCTGAGATTTAGAACTTTCCTGGGAGTGCTGATAGTGCTTTCTTTAAGGAAAAGGTAGAAGCAGATCAAGCTCAAAGATCTGGCTAAATTATATCTATTTTGCAGATAGAAACACTGACAGAGGGCAAAGTTGGAGAAGCCAAAATCATATGATTTGGGCTGGAAGGGACCTTAAAATCATCTAGCTCCAACCCCCCATCATGGGTACAGGCACCTTTTACTAGACCAGGTTGCTCAAAATCCCATCAAGCCTGGCCTGGAATGCTTCCAGAATTGGGGAGCAACAAGTTCTCTAGGCCACGTGTACCAGTGCCCCATAACCCTCACAGCAAAGAATTTCCTCCTAATACCTTATCTGAACCTACCTGCTTTCAGTTTAAAGCCATTCCTCCTTGTCCTGTAACTATAAGCCTTTGTAATTAAAGTAACGTTTCAAGAGCATACCTGATGATATGGAAGATCAGGAAAATCAAAAAAATTGAGACCTTACAAAAGTCTTGATAAATATATTTCATGAGGTCTGTTTAAGGGCAAAATAACGTGCTGGAAAAACTAAGAAAAATACCCTACCTAGTAGACTCTAAGGTTATTGTCAGTGAGATATGGTATGGAACAAATATTTTCCTTCTCTTCATTAAAACAAATAAATAAAATTACTGACTGAACAGCACCTGTAAAGGCTACTGGATATTTCTCATGCTTCTTAAGTAGAAATGTCCATAATAATATAATGATAATTATATTATTAATAATAATTAATACTTTGAAATTCACTGAAATCTCAATACAGTGTGTCGCTGAATCTCTTTTCTAATATTTCAGTATTAAAATTGCTTCAGAGCTGGTGTTTACTGGCTGTACCCAAGGAAGTGTGGTAAATGCACCATCTTCTCACAAAGCAGTACTTAGAGATTGAAGACTGTAACAACAGTCAGACAGGTCAGTAGTTTTCATGTGAAGGAAGACCAGTGTCTTCAGAGCTGATGCTGCCACCTTCCAGTATTGGTAAAAAGCAGAAGATTGAGGAAGACTGCAGAATAATTCACATGTAAAGTGCTGGGTAGTCCTGATCCACAGAAATTTACCTCTGCCTCTGTATTCTTACAATTACTCCCCAGGTGGGATGAAGATACTGTCTTTGAAACTTTTGATTTCCAAGTGCAGCTGGAAATCAAGTTCCAGTTTCCTGAAGAGAATAAGCCTGAATTGTAAGTGTGAAGCAATCTTTGAGTATAAATTTGCAGGAGATAAAATTCATGCTGGAAACAAAACAAATAATAACAACAACAACAACAAAGGAATTAAACCAGATTTTTGGTAATTAACTATTTCCATTATTTTTTTTTAATTTTAATTTCTCTAATGTAGCATTTTGCACCCACTGACAAAATTTCAAAATCTCCTAAGAGTGTATGAAATTTCTTATACATTGCATACTAAAGATTCTACCAGCTAAATTTACCTGTTATGCAACCCTTTTGTTTCCAAGGTATTCCCTTATTTAGTTATGCCGTTAGTAGCTCTACTTTAAACATGACTAATTGCAACACTGTAAACAATTCTGTTGCTAAATCTCTCCCAGAGATGGAATCCCATTTACTCTCTCCTAGCTGCAATTTCAGAAGATTAAAAAGAAAAAAACAAAACCTAAAGTAAAAATAATCAGCCCAAAACAGGTAATGAAACTGTCTTTGCTCTCCCTCCCAAAAGTTCAGGGTCACACCTAGGAATATATTATGATAATAAAAATCTGTTGAGTCAAGTGTTCCATTTGTATGCTTTTTAAAAGGGAGCAACATCTTTAGACTTTCTGTAAGTGAAAACCTTTCTCTTCCGGCTTACACATCTATTTGAAACCAACCATCCCGTTTTGTTCCTGCTAACCCTTTTCATTTGTACACTCCTGTGTGAGCTCCAACATAAACAAGACTTGTAAACAGCAGACTATAGATAAGCTTTCAAAATGTTATGTGGCATTTTGCCCACATATCTGTCAAGTAAAAGGTTAGAATCTTCACTTTTTAAAGAAAAACATACCAATTAGCAGCAAGGCAAGGCTGTCTAGGGCATGAGGTTTTCAAAGTTTGACATGTCTGTAGGTGCAACACAAGTCATTTATTTGCACAAAGCTCCCTTCCATTTCCTGATGGCAAGAGAGAATCCAGGCAGGGGCCCACCTCTGAGGCATGTGCTCTCAGGAATTACAGAATGAGGTTCCTTGGCCGATGTGTCCACCATACCTACAACTGGGTAATGGGGTAGGAGATTATTGTTTTGCCTTGTTTGGCTACCAAATTGAGGTCTCAATACTGGTTTGAGTGGCATAATCACCAAATGGGATTGTCAAATACTCTTATCCCCACTGTGCAGGAAAATAAGGGAGACTTGAGGGCTTGCTTCCTGGCATGGGCTAGTGTGACTTCAGGTCACAGCAAAAGCTGGAGAGTGATGACAGCAGCCTGTGAGGGGCCACTGGTCCCTGTCCTGATGGGGCATTGGCAAACGGTGCTCAAGGCCATGCAGGTCTTTGGCTTCATCCCCTCAACACATTGACCATCTGAGATAAGCTGAACTGACAGTTGGCTGCCAGCACAGAGCAGTAGGGTTTTGTGCCCCCCTTAGAGCCAGGGGCAAGGAAGAGAGGAAATAATGTTTCTAAACGTCATAATTCCCTTCTCTGTTTGCTCCTGGGATGGTGCTGCTATACATCCCCCTTTCTGCAGGCAAACTGTTGTCTTACAGTCTTGTCATAAGTGATTAGTCAGAAGCCAGTGCTATAAAAAAGCCAGAACAGAATGTAATAACCAAGGTGCAAATTTAACATTTAAAATATCCTATAACCTGCTGCAAAAACAAAAACAGATCCTAAAATTAAAATATGAAATACTGTATCCTTGAGACCACTAAAAATGCTTAGTGAATTTTTCTGTCTTTATGAAAGACACTGAACAGGCTTGATTTTTTAAAACTGTGAAGTGTCCACGTCCTGGAAATTAGGTTCTTTAAGGCATCTGAATGATGAGTACATAAAATCGTTTTTTACTCTTTAAGAAAAATGAGTATGTTGGATAAAGTATGCAAAAAATAAAGTAAGAGAAACAAACAAACAAACAAATCTATGCAAATATAAATCTTAGGTAGTACTTCTGTCATTAACGTTGATGTGTTAGGTACCAAAACAGGTTTAGTTTTATATAAGAAAGTGTATTCATGGCTGCTGCCCTGAGGAATTTAGTGTCAGTAAGTTAACATAAATGAATTGCTACAATTTTCTGTTTTATTATAATTTCTAAAATTGTTAGCAGATTTAATGGTTCTACATACATCTAGAGATAACATCTGAATTGCAAATAAATCACTACAAAATATATGTTGCAGACAGTTTTATTTAATGTGCAGAGGCATTAAATATTTAAAGGTCTAACTTCTGCCATTTGCCTATTCCACTGAATGTATCCACTGTGATGTGTAAAGGAAGGTGTACTATATGGGGAGGGGTAATATTTTAAGATTTGTTTTACACTACAGGTATTTAATTAAGAGCTAATGAGTCAGTTATGTTAATAAAATAGCAAGGTTATTTTAAATACATTTATTTAGATGTAGGCAATATATAATTAGTTTTTTATCCTTTTTTTGCTCTGTATTTCTTAATAGCTGGTTCCTGTTAAACATGTAGTAACTTGTATCAAACCTAAATGAAATGCTTTTTGGAGGATTGCTCTTTAACGTTTTACCAAAGAAGGAAGATGTGCTTTTTTAACTAAAAACTTTCTTGAAAAGACAAATTAAGGGTATGTAAGCATCTCTGAGACACAAGAACACACCTTTTGGTTATGGTGAATGATGATCCAGGATCACTTATATCCTCGTTTGTGTAATGGTGAGGCCACACAACCTCAGTGCCAGGGAAGCTCTGTCTTCCAGTCTCCGTAATGCTCACTGCCACCTGACGTGTGAGGGGCACACAGCCTCTCTCAGAACACACAAGTCAATTTCAACACCTCACCCTTATTTGAAGGTGCTTAATGACTCAGGGTATGAAAAAGACTGAGTCCTTTGTGACAACTGGTTGACAGTTTTGGGGTTTTGTCCTATTAGAACCGTCTGACATAAATATAGTTTACCTGGAGAGGGACTGACACCTTTGGTGGACAGACTCGATACAGTGGAATAAAATCCCACAAGAAACAATGACCATTTTACACCTCAGCAAGTTTCTGATTCAGTTGCAAGGCTTTTCTCTTTACTTAGCTTGCTTTAATGGAAAGATATGCAAAATTTGTATGTAGGTAATTTTAACTGGTAAAGATGAAACAGGTCACACACTTCTCTTTCAAGCAAGGGTGCCAGAGTAAAATTATAGTAGATTAATTTTTAGTGATTAGTACACTAATATTAGATTTTCTCATCTTACAGTGATGAATTTATATCAAATAACCTTTTTGTTGGAGAAGAAAAGACCACATATGACCAAAATAAAGATAAATTAATTGCTAATATGAGGTGTCAATCTGCATGAAATATATTAGGTCACAAAAATGTCTGAATTCAGACATTATTGAGCTCTTATTCCAAGACATAATCATTTAGCAAACTGCTCAAAAATGCATTTTAAGTTGCTATGCTGTTTTCTTTTCTAAGAAAATGTGATGTTCCTGATCATTGTCTCTAATCTTTAAAGGCTGTAATCATGTTAGGATAGCATTCACTTCTTCAGCAGACAATAATTGTCTCTATGGTATTATGACTGTAGTCCTGATCCTGCCCTCTTGGCAGAACTTTACCAAGTTGCTGCTTGTTGCATTTTCCTACTAAAGGTTCATCAAAGCATGGCAAGATTTCAGCCAATTCCTACATTAACATCTTGTTATCATTTGGCCCATGTGACACAAAAATCATAGAAGTTCCCATGGAATTGAATTTCAAAGAAAAGCGATTCATTCATTAACTTTTAATCACAGCTTCTTTCAGAGTTTTTTTGTTTGGTTGTTTGGGGGTTTTTTTAACCAATGGGTGAGGAGAATTCTAAAATTTTGCTTGTGACTTTTCTAAAGCATTTCATGTAGCAAGCTCTTTGGTTTACAGACTTTATGGGAAAGCGTTCACAAACAGAGGCCATTGTTTATTGTCTTGTAGGAAACAGCACCTCTCAAACAACTGACTATGGTACCCTGGGAATTGGACCTAAACCTCTGAAAAGCCTCTTATCATAGAGTAAATGCATGAAAGAAAAATGTTAAGAAGTCACAGGAGGATTTTGAAAGACCTCACAGATCACATTATTTTCTATGCTATCTCAAAGAGTTTAAAATAAGATATAATACAAAATTACTCCTGGCAGACCTAAACAATACATCACTAAGTGCCCACATGCACGAAGTATATGGCCTCTACTAAGAAACTGAAGTTAATTTGAATATTAATACTTAATATCTTTATTCTGTTTGGAGACATTATTATTTTTCAGGATGTTCATTTGGAGTTGAAGCTCTAGTAGAGTTAGAGCTCTGGTAGATTCTAATATATGTCCTCCTTCCAGTCAGTGTACCAAAAAAAGAAAAATGACAATAATTAATGTTCACACCTTATCGCATAAACGGAACAAAGATGGTTAATATGCAGTGTTAGGCAAATACCAGCATATTGGAGGACTTACTGTTGTGCATAAATGGCATGAATTTGAAATTATTAAATCACTTCATAGTTGGCTATAGTATAACCAAGGCCTAGCACTTTGTCCTATTAGAACAGTCTGACATAAATATAGTTTACCTGGAGAGGGACATCTTTGGTGGACAGACTTGATACAGTGGAATAAAATCCCACAAGAAACAATGACCATTTTACACCTCAGTTCTGAAGAGAACAAATTCTCATTGGGTTTAACACGTCTTTTCCAGTATTAAGCATATTTGTGCAATTAATTAGGAAGAAAGAGATGATAAAAACATGACCTTTTTTCCTTCTGTGGAGTAAATATCAGATGTCAATATTAACAGTAATGCAGCTAACATTTCTAATGTATCAGGACAACTATTTGGAATATTGACCTATGGAATAAACAAGTATCGAGGTTTTGTCATCCCTTCTAAATGTCACAGCACTGAAAATCACACAGGGAGAAAATTAGAATGTTAAATGGAAAGATGCTGTGTTCCACAGCAACAAGGAAACTGAGACCCATGGGCTAAACACCAGTGGTTGACTACTGTCATATCCTAAACAAAGACTCCTTCCCTTCCTTCCTTCCTTCCTTCCTTCCTTCCTGTAATTTGCATTGAATAAATGTGTTCTATTCATTAGGAAGGAAAGATTAGGAGACAGCCAGTTCCAAACATGGAGAGTTATCGTTATCCTTCTGAAATCAGATAGAATTTTGCCATTCACTACCAAGGCAGCAAAAGTATGCACTGTGGTACTGAAAATAGGGTTGTTTTTTTTTAAATCTTAGTATAGGTGAGTACAATGATTTTATTTTGGGTTTAATAATTTGGAGAATTTCTACCACATCAGCCAGAGGAATACTATCGTATTAAAAGGTAATGTAAATTATATAAAATTAAGTGTGTAAATATACTTGGCTGCCACACTGAAATATTGCTTTAATTTGGTTCAGAAATATATTGAAAAAGAACACATAATCTGTTTCAGTGAAATTTGACTTTTTAATTTTTTTTCAAATGCAATACTTACAATCAAAATATTTAGATTTAATCATTGTCAACACTAACTCATTGGCACCACAAAGTGGGAGTAGAGTCTCTGGTACAATTTTACTAAAACCAGTGGAATTACTCCTGACATTAACAGGTATGGTTGAATTTAACAACATTTTTTAATTACAGGTGTCAATATTTCTAGCATTGTTGGTATATTTCAAAGAAAGAATAATAGTCAAACTTCTAACAAGTCAGTTAGAGCAGATAGATGAATGGTTGGCATGTGTCTCCAGATGTGTGGAGTATGTGTCACAAATGTGAAAGCAGCTAGTGACCAGTGTTGTATGTTAAGCTCTCAATCCGATTAATTCCTATATCACTTTAAAATGGCACATTCTTATCTCTTTTGCTGTTCAAACTACTTTGATAAATTGGAGAGGGGGATTGTTTTCCCACAGTAGCATCAGATACAGAAATTTTAGTGGATTTTTTTTGTTTCTCATTTATCTATGTATTACAGTTTAAGAAGCATACTTCCAATTAGTCAAGTTAATTACCAATCGAGATGCAAATCTTATGTGGCCAGCCTTTTTTTGTTATATTATTTCTTTTGTTAGTTAATTTCATAGCTAAACTACAAGAAATGTATCACATACACTACATTTGCTTCAAAAAAGCTGATTTGCTGCTGCAAGTTTTTTTTTCCATTTCCCACTACTTCTATCAATAAAGCTAGTAGCAATTGCCCTTAGATACTTCTGGTATTGTAATACTATCAGCAGTAAAGATTTACAAACATTAATTTAACTGACAATAGATTATAGAACCTTGTTGCTTAATAGCTGAATTATGGGAAAGATTTATATGATAAACAAGCTGAAATGCCCCTTGCCTGAGGAAATTCCTAGGAATAAAAGGTTCTGTTGTGTCTGTTTTTTTGTTTTGTTTTGTTTTGTTTTGTTTTGTTTTGTTTTGTTTTGTTTGGTTTTGTTTTAAGGAGAAGAGAAATAAAACTACTGCCATAAACTTTTGCCAAACATTTTTAATTGTTATATATAGGCCTTGCCTATGATTTCTTTCCACTTTATTTTATCCGCTTTATTTTTTTTTGTCCGTTTTACAGATTTAGGTGTACCTATCTTTTTTCAGTAGGAGCTGCTCTGTTGAAAGGAAGCATATTTATTTCAAAATTAATTGTGGCTCAAGGCTCATGTGAGAAAGTCACAGAACTCATATCATGCTGTCAGAGGTCATGTCTTAATGAGAATCAAAAGTATACTTTACTCCACCATAAAGTCCAGGCTGTGGTTTAAATATGTATCAGCTGATTATGGTCAGCCATCAAAAGAAAGGCAATCTGGTGAAAGAATAACATTTGTCAAGTATATATTACTCACACATAGTAACCGCTACTCCTTTCTCTTGCTGCACTATAGTTCCGGAAAAGAAGAGAATTGGAGACTTTTCTGTTGTTTACTTAGTATTAATATATTTAAATGCTATTTTGTATATTTATTTACAGTGTGATGCAAGATGATGAAGTAAATTTCATAATCATTTCATCAACTTCATTGTTATACCTGCAATTTCACGAACACCTTATATGTGTTTTTGAGACTCAGAAACAAGTCTCTTGCTCCAAAGCACTCATAAACAAATTTACACAGAATGCACAAAGAAACATGAAAGAAGAGTGTTAAGTTGGATGACAGGTTAGAGCAGAATGGATATTTTAAGCACTGTAAAAAGTTTTGGGAATAGAAAAAGGAAGTCATGCCTGAGATATGGATACACACAGTAAACAGGACAGTATCAGAGCCAGGAAAGAGTAAGGACTCAGTCCACTGGTAGACTAAGGAAAAAGCCTCAAAATTACAGAGGAGAAATTTGACCTCATAGAGTAATGAGACAGAAAACCACCTGAGGGACTGAGAGAGGACTTGACATGATCAGATTTGTGAACAAGAAAGATAACCTTGGCCACAGTGTTTGGAGTGGACTGGAGGAGGGAGATTAGAGGGAAGAAGGTTACAGTGGCTAAGAGGTCACAGCAGGTGAGAGATAATGAAGGCATGAAATAGGGAGGAGTAGAAGATAAATAACTGAAGATACTGTAGATAGAGAAAAGATTTGGACAAGGAGCCCAAATTCAGATATTTGAAAGTTGATTATGTAAAAAAAAATGTAGTCAAGACTCCTGCTGTGTTAATTTAGTATTCTATTGACATGCTGCAGCCAACTTACTGTAAAAAATGTCACAAAGCTTTCTAGAGCATCTATACCATTATCTGTCTCTATGATGCCTTAAATGGCTGACTAAAAACAGAGACTAGACAGGTATAAAGGAATAAAGGAGGTATTTATTTGAAAGGCCTTCAGAGGTACACTCTGGGGTCCAGAGGGTCCTGACTCAGTGTATCCCAAAATGGACTACAGGTCACGAGATCTTCACACTTTTATATCAGAATAAAGTCACCAATTAGAACCTTAGCTAATGATGTAATTTCCCTAAGATTGCCCCCCTCCCCAAGATGATGGTTTACAGTTCTTGGGCCTAGAACGATCTGGGAGTCCTTGGAGAGATTAACAGGCTACAGGAAACTTCAGAGTTACACTAGCAGTACAGGATTTGAAAAATATAAAAGCTAAAACCTAAAGCATCATCTATACATTCACCTGTATTGATAGACAGCTATTTTTATATTTTGACTTTAGAGAAGGAATATGAAAATCAGGTGACAGAAGTTTATTTGCTGACTCTACCACTGATCAGGCCTGTGATCTTGGGCAGGTTATTTCTGTTTGCTGTGCTAGTTTCTCTGTACAGCAGAGAAAGGAGTTCTTTCCTTTCTTTGTAAATTTTTAGATTAAAAAGGATAGACACTGTTCAGAAGACTTAGAATTCTCTAACCAACTCAGTTAGAAGAAGCCATCAAGCCACTCCACATGGGTACCTTCACAACCACTACTTGGGTAGCAATGATCCCTTTGTAGGAGCAGCATCCCAGTGCCTGATACCGAGGTGGTCCAGATGTGTTTAGGGTTCAAGAAAGTTGAAAATTACTGTGCTCAAGTAGATAGTTTTGGCTGGAGGTGTTACAGCTCATCGGTGTCTGTAGCCATCAGAACCAAAATATATTTTCAGGCACACTTCACCTACCAGTTGGCTCTGTGGATTACATGTGGCTTAGAAACATGTGCTGTCAAAAGACAGTGATGGTATTCTTCTCTGAGAATGCTTCATTCAACATGCCAAAGGACTTTTTAATATATTGGTAAAATAAGACATAAAGCAGACAAAATACTTGTTGGGAATTTCCTCTGGGAGTACCAATATATTTGCAGTGTCACAATTGTAGTTCAGTAAAACTGCACACAACAAATGATCATGCCATAGAAGACAGAAAGAAAAAAATACAGCTAGCAGATTAACCATAAGCCTCAAAAGAAAGAGCACCTCAGCAGTAAACAGAGACATAGTAGTGGCTATAATTTTTGCGAAATCACAGTTAGACTCTGCATTGATGAGTAAAAACAAAAAAAAGAGTAGAAGCTGGTAAAGAATATTCTTTCCTCAGGCATTTCTGCCTTAACAGTGTTCATTGTACTGCTGGTGCTGAAGCTAAGATCTCAAGAGGATGAGGAAAAGGGGCAAGGTCCTTCACTATAGTGCTGAACGTGGCTATAGCTGCCAGCTTTTCGCCAGCTGAAATTCTAAATGCCAGAATTCCTGTGGAGGTAATTTCTGTAGCTTATTCCTCCTGCTTTTCTCCCTGTAAGCTATGAGTATAGAAACCTGTTTGCAGCATCTGCTGTTCAGATTATTCAGTATTTAGAAAAAAAAATATTAAGAGATTAATAGCATTTAAAACATTAATTGCATATTAAAAGAATTATACCTTCGAAAATAATATCTTTTGTATTTACTATAGGAAATCGTTGTTAGGGAGCAGAGGAATAAAGATCACTCAGGAAGAGATCTTTCTAATGTGGAAAGGAATATAACACAGAAAAAAAATCTGTTGGACATGCAAGATAATTTTTTTTACTTTCTAAATTAAATTGTTGCCATTTGCTGCTGAGACAATTAGCAGGTGTCAGTTATAAGACACAATAGATTATGTACCCAATTACTTTCTCTTTTTAGACAAGTTTGCAGTCACAAGAGTGTGTGAGGAGTTTTAATCAAAGATTAGAACTTTTTAATTAAATACGACTGTATGTGACTAGTCATTTGACATTAATTACTGTTTTAGTTGGATTCCTTTTGATTTGTAAAAGGCCCTGAGCACTGCAAAAATTATGTCACATCATAGAAACTGCTGATTATTAAAACAAAAGTTTTCTTCATCAGCCCATCGCTCTTCTGAAAAAGAAATTTACTTTCAAAAGTGAAACGGCTGGCTTAGAGGAGACCAATGAGTTTTGAAAGCAAAATAGCAGATGGTACTTCAGCTGACTTCCCTTAGAAGGGACAGTCTGAAGGCACTTAATTGTAATGATTGATAAGGTCTTCTGTCAATGCTCAGCAAAACTTTCAAGGGGCTAAACAGCTGGCATGAGGTTCATTTGGAGTTTTAACTAGCTGACTACCCTTTGGGGTGTCTTAAAGCTAACTAGCATCACTGATATTAATAGAGGACATCAATCAAAATGAAATGCTCTCGCAGAAACTGATCTGAGACTTCAAGTAATATTTTAATTTGTTGGCCTACAGAGAGAAGGATAAATGTTAACAGTGTCCTTGTGAGATAACTTTAAATTCAAGTCCAATGGTGGCATCAGTATTTGTGAGTCCTTTTGTGATGTTGGCTTTTTCATACACTCCACTTATTCAGACTAGAGTGGGAACAATGACAATGAAAATCCTTATCTGAACAGCCTGCAGAAAGAGAAGGAAAAAAGAAAAAGAAAGATATAAAAGGAGCAGGAACAATTCTTAGCTCATGTAAAGATTAGGGGTGAACTTCACGCAGACACACACACACTCAGAGTCACTGTGCCTTTCATGGTGAACTTTCAGAGAGATTTTTCTGTCTGAAGGTGAATTAAGAAAGCCCCTAACTCGCAGTGGCACAGTGCAGCTTCTGAATGGGGGGCTTGAGTGTGTGTATCTGTAGCTCTTTTCTTAGCCTGCTGAAATGGTGCTCAGTGCTGGGCTACTGGGTCTGTCTGCCACGGAGCTTGTTCCTGGGGATGGCAGCTTGCCTGAAACTCAGAGTGGGCAATTAATATCTCATGGAGAAAGTTTGGAAATGTTTGAACTAGTGATAGTCTGATTGCCAGCAATGCCAAATACAAATCTGGACTTGTGTGCCCCTGTTTTGCCATGGTCTAATAATAAGTTTTAAATTGGCAAAGCAATTAATAACCTGTTTTGGACCCCGAATTAACAAAGCATATTGCACTGAGACTCTTTTGTGGGCAGAAGTATTGACATGATAGAAATAAATAATACTACTTGGAATTAGCTAATCTCCACAAATAGTTACCTGATTTACATGCAAGTCTGCTCCTTCTGACCATCAGCACAGGAGGCTAATCTGCAATATGAGTAATAGTTAAATGGAATAAATTTGCTCAATTGAAAACTGAAGTCTGGTTTATAACCTGGTCTGAAACTCAACAGATCAGAGTTCATTTCTGTGGCAGTCTTCCTATATGACTGTGAAAGAAATGTCTTTCGATTTCTTTGTAACTCAATTTTCTAACTATAGAAAGATGGCAGTACCTTTCTGCTCCACTTAGTAGATGGTAGGACTCTGAAAAGAAAAGTTATCTGTTATGGGCATTGATGCAGTACCTGGGACAAACAGATGCTCCTAAATACTGTCGTTATTTCTAGCAAAAATTGTATTTATGCCTATTTTTCTAGTTTAGCCTCCAGCCTGCTACAGTCTGAAAATCACTATGGAAACTGTGGTAGTAAATGTGGTATTTATCAGCCAGTCTTCACACCACATCTAGGTTAAATATTTTCCTAAAGTGATCTGAATCACTGTGTATTTCCTTTAGGAGTGCAACCTCTCCTGAAATGGACAGAAGGGTTCGCTCCATTCAGATAAAAAGATTCCGTTTAAAGTGAAAAAACTATCAGCTATATGTGAAGACAAACACTGAAGGAAAATTTAGTTCTAGAATGAATGAAAAAATGTGCACTTTATTATTGAAGAGATACTGTTTTTCAAGGGAGGAAAAAAACACTGAGGAGAGACACAGAATTATCATAGCATTTTGTATTCACTGCATCAGTTATTTCCCAAAGAAAGCCTATCAGTTAAAATGATGAATTTTAACCTTTACCAATTCTTCTAGAGAACATTCAATTTATATTCTTCAGGCACTTTGCTACTTGTTCACCATACTGATGCAAAATTATTGTTTTTGTAATATTTATAAAGATCTAGTTACAAGTTTTCAAGGACATATTTCACTTTTTTTTCCAAATCTAAACCCTGTAGCATAAGTTAAGAAACAAACGGAACAAAAGTTAACATACGGTACACTTATATGCCTTAATACATTAATATTTAAATAAAGTATTGCATCGAATACGAGCATGGTGGTCAATAGAAAATACAAAGGTCATATTATCACAGAGTACAGAAAGCTTTAAGAGATGAATACCAATGGATAAATATTTCTGCATAAAATCTTTTTTCCTCACTGCTCCTATGAGATCAAATAATGCCTATATGAAATCAATGGTTTCAGACTCCCTTTATGAAACCAATCCTGTAACTGCTGTTGGCAGAAATAAACTTGAAAAAAAACAAACAAGCTAGCAAACAATAAAACAAAAAACTCCTGGCTTGAATATAGGTTCAAATATTGAGGTTTGTTTAATTTGTGTCTTAAACAATTTCTGTAGCCATGGAGTCAATTTTTCTTTAGCCACTTTAAGGCTCTGGGCACTCTTTTTAAGAAAGCAGTAGTGTTAGAAATGAATATTGCGGCCCTTGATTACTGCCACCGTGTTGCAGCATTAGATGTTATCCTTGCTCTGCAGTCTAAGAATGTATTGGGTGATACGCCTGATGCAAAACTGCCTGCACACTGAACAAGGAGATGGTGTGTAAGAGGGCCATGAAAAAATGACATGACCTAGATGTTTACTTGGCTTCTGTTAAGACCTTTTTTTTAGAGTAATGTTAACAGTTGTAAATTCTTCAGAGAATTTTCTTTTACTTTTTTTCCCTCCTTATTTATATTAATTCACTTTTCAAAATTATGTTTGTGTTCCTTCAAATGAGTGGGCCATGTGGATCTCTGTAGGGGATTTTGAATCTTTTCTGGAGAGCATTCTGAGCAAGCACAGAGATAGAAAGTGCAGGGGTTTGCCAAGGGTGAGAGAGAAGTGGGAAGCAGTGAGAGGTGTAGCAGTGAATTGGTATCCTGCAGGTCAGGAATACTGAAAGCATTATCAGAGGCTTCAGGGATGACAGAAGCAGTGTCCCTTCTAACTATAGAGGACTGTGCCATTTGCTCCAGCTGGGAAGCTTCCAGAATGACTGAAATAAAATATAGAAGCAAGGACATACCTTTGAGATCATGGAGGAACTAAAGTGGGGGAAATAGTTTTGTTTATAAGTTAGTTATTAATTGAGCTTTTTTTTATCCTTCCAGTCACTTTGAATCTTTCTGTCCAAAAGTTTAGCTATCCTAGTCAAAAGAACTGACGAAGCCTGTATTTTCAGTTTCTTTCAGAGAGGTCACTAGCAAAAAAGATCTACACTGGTCTTCTTCAAAGATTTGGCTGATTTGGGGTCCTGCCAAAGTATATCTGAAATACTCAGAATGTGTTTCAGGCTTTGCTGTGAAGCACACTGAGTAGTCTCTGTTTTATGAAATTTTAATCTAATTATCAAGACACCTACCAGTTTAATGCTGTGAGATGTTTGGTGTTAATACTCATGGCCTCCGGCAAGAGCTTAGTTATATGGGGATATTACCAGTGGAAATGTTAGTCACCTCCTAAGTGATATCAGAGATTTTCAAATGTCATTGGTACAAAACCTTCCCATACAGATACCTAAAGCAGTAATAAGCTTTAAAGGAAAGCTCGTGTGCTAATAGATGTTATTTGCCATATCCCAGGAACTGAATTTTGGTGAATTAGACACCTAAGAACAGAATATATAGATATTGGAGTATTAAACAGAGCGATTTCAAGATCAGTTAACTTGAAATTATAAAAATGGATTTCTGAACACCCTTTCCCTTCCAATGTGAGAATGTAACTCTGAGATACACTTAAGGATACGCTACATCAGGCTGGACCTCACGTAGGGATCTGCCTTTCATGTGAGTAGCTTATTGTTTAGACCGATTGCCACAACAGCTGGAGATTTGGAATAAAACCTAGTTCTTCTAGTCCAGAAGGCATTGCACTGAGTAAAGAAGAGCCAGATTTGCATTCTGGGCCATACTCTTGCTGTCACCAAAACTTTTTTATCTAATGGCACTTTAATGTAAATTGGGTAGGGAAGTCAGTGCCCAGTTCCCCCAGCTATTGAGTACTTCAAGCACTGTGCTGTATTCTTCCCCAGCTGTTGTAAGTGAATGTAGAATTCTTGCTTGGCACCCACCTTTTGAATTCATTCCGAGCTCTTCTGAAGAAAAGGTCTGATAAAAGTATGTGTTCGGTTCTGTCCTAAAGTTAGTTTGTATTAACTTTGAGAACCTGCGTTAGAATGAACAGTAGTTAATTTGACTATCAATCATTTAAATAAATTTTTGAAAAAGCTAATGTGTATTTTTTCTACATTTCATTATTGTGCAGTGGGGAAAAAACCTTTCTGTGACAATGACAAAAGTGCACAGATCCATTTTAAGCTTGGCTAACTGACATAGGAAATATTCTATATCTGTAAGAAGTTAGCCAGCAATTTATTCATCCACATTAGGAATGAACAAGAAAATGAAATAAAAATTCCCCTGCAGAATTAACAAAAATTCTCAGTTTGACAGAGGGGATGAAACTGTAAGACAATAACATTGAACATAGTGATTTTCTACTGCATTTACCTCAGGCAATAGCACAGTGATATTTAAACTAGTTAGTAATTATATGAAAGATGTCAAATAAAAAACATTCAAAATTCAAATTTATATAAGACTCTGTGAGATATGTTAGGACTTCTAACTTGTGTGAGTAGGTAACACAAATCCAAAGACAATTATTTTTCAGGATGTCATAAGAGTTGTAGGTGTTGCTGGTATATGTTTGGTAAAAAATGAAGAGTTCTTAGACATATATTTACTTTGATGTCTCTCATTACACGTCAAAGACAGTACATAGTAAGTCAGTCTCTAGGGAGATGTTTCACCCTATATTTTTGCCAGTATTTGTAATTATTAAAGGGATGGATGAAGAATACATTTTAATATCTTATAGGGGATTCAGAGAAGACAGGCGAAGAATTGTACCATAGTAGCACACCCCCTGTACTTCAGAGGATGCAAGTAAGACAAGTCTGCAGCTTTTCTAAAGTACCCCATCTAAAATGTATGTACTGCAGATTGCTTGAATTATTGGTTTCACTCCACTCATTGACCCCTATTGCACTATACTGCTTCCTAATGTAGACATACCTTCTAATCACTAAGTCTTCCATCAGACTATTATGAAGTCATTAAATTTACAAATATTGTCCATGGGCTGCTACTGGGTTTGTAACCTTTATTTAAAAATAAGAAATCAACTAAAGGTTATATTTTCTTCCTTTCTTAAGCTGCTAAATTTGTGTCAGGTGTAACTACATAAACAGTGACATCCAGGCAGTGGTATATCACAGCTCCACCTGTTTGCACATCTGAGGAGGGTTTTTCCCTCAAGACAGTCTCTTCTGCAATTTGTATCATTGTCTGAAAATACTTCTATGAATCAAAACAACAGGGGTTCATTCTTTAGAGAAAAGGGTTTATGTTAGAAGGAAAAGTATTAAGATCCAGGAGAATCATTGATGGGAATTTTATTGGTATTCCATTGAGGATCTTGATATAAACATCATAAACAGCATTGTGAGGGATCACTCTTTCAATGGAAGTTCATGATCTGAGAAAAATAGAATTACATGGGTGACTATAGTGCTGAAGGAGAATGTAAAATAGTTGTATCAAGTACAGTGTCATTATCTTAGAGGGCAATAAAGTGGGAGCTAAATCAGATGCAAGTGAAAAAAAAGAAGCAAGAACTAGCTGTAATAGTCTATCAGGGAACAACACTCCCTAATCAAGCAATTACAACCCTACTGTGTATCAGGTAAAATTACTTCAGCAGAAGCAATAGAAACATAGTAGTTTCCATACAAGGACTCCTAAGTTTGAAATTTTAGTTTGTATTTAAATCTTACAAACTGCTGAAAATATTCTTATATTCTAAGACAATTTTCAGGATTATTTTTTCTGAGAAGCAGATGACTTGGAGTCTTGAGATTCTTCTTTTCTTGAAGAAGTAGAATTTTCCATGGAAATACCAACTGAATTCCTCTATTAGAGTAAAAGAACTAGGAATATAAATATTTGATCAGTAGATTTTGGAAGACAAATAAAAACCACAGATCTTATGCTGGAGACAAAGGGATAAGAAGAGAACCACTGATAGAAATTACCACTATCCTCCTTTTCTTTCCATCTGCTGGCCCAAATAATTTAAAACTGTAATAAAAAGTAAACACATATGTGCTGATTACACGTAGGAGGAAATCACCAAAAATTAACATAAATAGTGGTTAGGTCTTCTGTCACTGTTTGTGTATCCTTTTCCCTTGGCCCTTAGACCAGAAAACCCCTGTATGCCAATAAAAAGTAAACAAAAGAGAGTCAAAATTACCTGGTGTAAGAAGTAATTATCGAATTAGAGCTCTCATTATTCATTTGTAAACAAAAGACTTGAAGTCAAAAAGAGCTAGTGTTTGAATTTCAGTAATAAAGGCACATCTAGTCGAAGTGACATCTTCCACCTACACAGCCTTGTCAGCCTTGGTGCATCTAGAATATGCATAATTCAGAGCTCTGCAATAACATTTCTCTCCATCGGGTCTCTAGTCAGTCTAACATCAAGCCAGTATCAAGAGGTTGGGAGCTACAGTCATGCATGAGGTGAGTCATTTGCTGCTGAGATCTTGAAAGTAAGACTAGTCATTAACACATACATTTTTGGCAGTCTAAACTGTTCCTGTATCACAACCCAGAACTTTAGGAGATAGAATCTCAGCTTACTCAGCAGAAACTTTGCTGCTCCCTGAATAATCACTGTGGCATTCCTTACAAGACAGAATGAATTGTGTTTGTTCAACAGAGCAAAGTCTTCAGGCCAGCCCAAATCGTCAGTGTCTCAGAGAAATTCTTTGGAGTCATCTTGCCATGAACATTTTATCTTTTTTAGAGTTAGGGGACATTTCCTCTTGTGAAAAAGTCTTATTGTTCCCTGATTTGAAACAACAAGGTTCAAAAAGGGAATATGTTTCAAAGAGCTGCAGACTGTAGGCAAGTGGATAAGCAATAAAATCCTGCTTATTCCCACCCCAACAACTGTTAACACTAGTTGAAATCAGGCAGACACCCTACCCTAACTGATTTTTATAGACTGCGTATTATGTTTCATGAAAATAATAGAGCCTTGCTACAAAACTTGGAAATAGTTTTCACTGCTAACTTGTGAATAAATGATCATAAAATCAAAGAATCATTTGTATTAGAAGGGATGTCAAAGTTAATCTGGTTCCAACTCCCCTGCCGTGGGGAGTTGGAACCCCTCCTTCCCCTAGACCAGTTGCTCAAAGCCCCATCCAAACTCCTGTGTTGTTCCTAATCAGTCTGTAAAACCAGTTGCCCCTTTAATGCCTCTGTTCACATTTCTTTCTCTTTCATGTTTTTTCTTTATTACAATTTTTTGTGGTACTTATTTACTCCTTCTTCCAGAATTAAAACTGCACTAAACAGTCCAGAGGAGGCCAAGTTGACTTCTACAAATACTGTAAAGAAATATTTTCAACTCAAGCAAGTAAATATTTTCTAGCTTTGAAATTATATGAACATATATCTACTAAAAATACTTTATCAAACATGGCATGAAGTAGAAAAAATTGAATAAAAGAAATATTTTGTTTGGACTCAAGTGTTGGGATATTTAAGACATTCCACATTTTAGTTTATTTTGTTTTCTTCTAAAATTGTCTAATACATTATTTCACAAACATTAACATAAAACTTTTATTGGGAACTACTAATTACTCTTTTTGGATAACCACATGGGGCCTTAATTAAAAATAGTAATCCATTTCAAAATGTGCATGCATATAATGAAAACACAATTCAAATGTGTTGTCAGATAACTGGATTTTATTACTTATGCTTAAGGAAATAGATATATTTTTTAAAAAAATGCTCAGAAAGCATGATATTTCTCGATGTTGCAGTTGTTCTCAGCTACCCAGCAGTGAAAACAATAATTATTATCCGTTCTTCATGTTCTTAGAGTTGGCATTGGTATTTTTTTGCATGAAGAATGCAATCATGCAAAAGCACTGTAGCACTTTAGAGGAAGAGAGGTTGCCAAAGTCTCTGGTGGGGCTTGCCAAAAAACCACTCACAGTAGGGTGTCTCTGCTAGCTCTCTTCTGTGTAGATAGGTCCTGCTCTTAAGGATAATCACCTGCCACTGAATAGAACTATTCATTGAGGCTGAGGGAGTGTCTGAAACAGTCTCAAACCTTTTGAAATTGCAAAGTTGCCAACCCTCTCTTTTTCTCAAGAGCCTCATGATTCTTGGTTAACTTGGTCTTGGTGCCATGTTAATACTACCACCCAGCCTTGGAACTGGAGTCAGCTTATAGCCACACGGGTGAAATTTGGGATAGGTTGTCATATGCTTCTTAACATCTTTCTATTGGAGGTATGTCCTCAGTCTTTCAATGAATCTTAAAAAAAAAGTCTTCACAAAAAATTCCATTCTGCTCATACTGTCATCCTTTTTCATTTCACATGAGACAAAGTTAATTGAGCCCAGAATGAAAAAGGTATGGGGACATCAGATACATGTCACTCAGCTGAGAGTAAGTAGCTGGTTCCCATGAATAAATTCTTGTTCTGATGTGAAAGAATTCAGATTAAAAGAGTGAGATGCTGATTTGGAGACCCTACACACCTTGGGGGAAGAGACACCAAAGGGAATGATTTTGAAAAGTGATAAGTTGTACTTCCTGTCTTTTGAACTGTAGGCTGGCAGTTAAACCATCGGTCTAGTAAGGAGATTTTCCAATCTTGAAGCAATTGATGTGTCTTAGGCCACAACAGTGGCCCAAATCATCAAGCTCTGTGACCACGTGAGACACAATCAACAATTTGGTGAGGACAGTTCCTGAAAAATGTTTGCTTTGGCTCTTGAAGTTAAGCCATTGTAACCAGAAAAGACCATGGAAATTGTTCTCTGACTGTTCTTTGAGTAGGACAGAAATTACATTGTTTTTTTATGTCAGAATAGAAATGCATTGCCTCTGCTGTTTGCTTATGAGGACAATAGTTCTAGGAATAAAGACCTGAAAAAACATCATATTTACCTCTTCCTGATAAATGCCATAACAACTAGGAGGGAGTCACTCATAAACTTTCTATCAGTTCTGACAGTATTCCTCTTACTTCATGGGGGTCCCATGTCTGCAGACAGGTGGAACATGCCCTTTACTGTGGCTGCTGTAAAATTTATGGCTAATGGTGGCTCAGGGCTGGTAGCAGACCTCCAGCTTCTGTGAAAAACAGTTCTGAGCATTAAGCAGATGTAAAAAAAAAAAAAAAATACAAAACCAAAAAAAAACGACATAGCAATATTTTCAGACTTTTCTGGAGAAGCAGATAGCTCACTGACTTACTATCCCCTGATTAAACTTAGAATTTAACTGGGCGATGGGCATATCTCTTCAGTAGCCAGGGCTCAACAAATGTGGCTACTTTTAGCAGTAGTAAACCTTAAGCCTGACAGGAAGGCATTTTGTAGATTCAGGTATTGTAAGGATTAACAAATGCTGAAAAGAGATGACCTAGATAATGATCTGGGCTGTAGTGAAGTTTGGGCTTCTAAATCCTTATTTAGACTAACTTTAAGCAATCCCTGAACTTGCTTAGTTTCATTTTAGGTCTAAATCTTATATTGAATCTGGCCCATAAGTTCTTTCTTGGATCTGGCTTGTGATGTTAGGCACTTTAAAAGACTTTTTTCCTTTGAGTTTTGAATTTTTTTTTTCCTTAAATAAAATGTTTCTTCATGGAAAACATCTGTGATGATTTATATATTTTTGTAGTAATCCCCTAATTCATTAGGAGCTGTTTCTCCATTCAGAGGATTACTATGTAAATATATGTGCATAAATCTAGGAAAGTTTACTTTTAAAAGGGACAGACACTTGGATTTTAGAAGCATTTTTATTTGTAGTGTTGTTTCCAGCTATGATAAATAAAGGTCTGAATTGCAGCAGAAAATCAAGACCCTGATCCTGCTCTGAATTCCAAGTGGGCAGGAGGTTTGCTGATGGTTGAGTGCAGGATCAGGGCCCTAAAATCTGAACTTACAAAGGCTGACTTTTTTCATTCTGCATTGTTCAAATGGACTGCTTAAAAACCCTATAAATGCTTCATCTAGACAGCAGGGCACCATTTCAGGAACTGATTGCCTATTATAGTACTGACAATAATACAGGAAAATAACCCCAGGGAGAAGGAGCAGGGCCTTATGACTTCCCCATTGAACTCAATGTGAAACTTATAATTTCCTGGCCCCACTTTGCAGAATGTGTCAGTTTTCAGTAGCCATTGCATTATGCTCCTAAATCTCTTTCAAGGAAATCTGAAATGAGGGGACTTAATACAGTGGAAAATGAGAGAAAATCATGGCATAAATCTGAGTGCATACATAATAAAGAATATATATTTTTTCTTTATATTGTCTTCCCTCTCCCCTAGAATTAATCAGCTAGAAGTAATACTCCTTTGATTTACATTTTCTGTGCTAGATTGTGAAAATGTGCTTGCAATACAGAGAAGTGAGCATGTCTGTTTAAAAGATCTTTTAAGATTATTTTTTTCAGAGATATTTTTAAAGAATCTCTGAAACAATATATTCAGGAAGAACAAATCAAACTCATATATAGACTCACACTTCCTTCTTTCATGCATCACAGCCAAGAAACTAGTATATAGACCATGCCTCCCCACACTGAATCTTCTCCATGAAAGCTGCAACACTTTGGTAGCAGAGAGCACCTGTCTGGATAATGTGAAGGGATAAGGGAGTATGTTAAACAAGGGCAGAGGGAATTGGGAGGGATGCAGGAGACACAGATCTAATTGAAGCAAAGCATTTTATTAATCTAGAGTGCTGTCTCCAGGCATGCCTAAAATCTAAATAATGATACTGAACTTCAAAGACCCTATTCTCCATTCCTTGTGCACTCAATACTCCTGTTTAAGTCAATGGAACTTCTAAGTGTATAAAAATGCAGAACCATACTGTGAATAAGCTGTTAAGAACCAATTAGCAATAAAATGCTGCTTACAAGGAAAAAAAAATGGCAAAATCTCAACCTATATCTGGTCAATTCTTTCCTGTAGTTTAGTAGCATGAGTAGCTTGAACATCAAGGTGTGTGATTTTGACCCTCTGGAGAACCATCTAAAGCCTTTATTGCATTTGAGACTTTATTTTTTTCCAAATTATTTACTCCACTGGTCTGCTCTGCTGTTGTTGGACACTCAGCTTAACATAGCACATCAAGAATAGTGTAGAACCTGACTACAAAGTTGTGCAGTTTCTCAGGTGGGCTCAGGGATTTAGCTTGTGTGTTTTAAAACTCCTCTGTTGTTTTAGCATCTTTGCATATTGAATTATGTTAATTTCACTAAGTAAAAAATAATTACTTGATGGTTTCATAGTGCTTTGAAGCTGTAAGGTATTCTGAAAGTGATCATTATAAATTATAGTATTGTACTATTGTTATTTCATCTTTATTTTTTAAAAGTCAAAGAGCCTTTTATCCTCTCTTCCTTATAGGCATTCACTTACAGAGAGCCACAGGACCCAGTTCTCCATGTGCCTTTTCAAGGGTTGTGCATGGGGATGTCATTTTACTGAGACAGGGAACACAGTGGGAATTACTGTTGCACCCAAAGCCCAGTAATTATTACTTTCAGGACCCCAGATCCAAGGCATTTCTCATTTTTGCCTTCCTCTAGTAATATCAATATGGACAACCTAGAACTTGGCTCTCTGAACAGTAGAAAGAAGATTCTTGTCTCCTTTCATGAGTAATTTCATGTATTAATGTAGGTGGGATGTAATCACTGAATATCCTACAGCCCACCATGCTGAGCATGATGTCACATGGTCTGGAATGTCCCTTTGGTCAGTCGAGGTCACCTATCCTGGCTGTGTCTCCTCCCAACCTCCCCGGCACCCACTGCCCCCTCCTCAGCATGGCAGTACGAACAGCAGAAAAGGCTTTGGCTCTTTGCAAGCCCTGCTCAGTAATAATAAAAACATCTCTGTATTATCAACCCTGTGTTCAGTACAAATCCAAAACACAGCCCTGTACCAGCCATTGTGAAGGAAGTTAACTACACCAGCTAAAACCAGCTGAGTATCTTTCTTAATTGCATGTAAATATTAAAATTCACATGAAAATTCTGATATTGATTTCAATTTTTAAATTTCTGTGGCAGATTGCTTTATAAACATATTCTGTTATTAAAGAAGCTTAGTTAGCCTGCAGAGCTTGGCTTAATACATCACTAATAATTGGCTGGTTTTAATAAGAATAGTATTTCATGGAGAAAAGGGAGTTCATCCAAATCAATAGAATTTCTGAGAAAATGTCTCTTTTAATTAAATTGATTAGATTTCGTGATCGCAACATACAGCAGGAGAAAGTATTAAAATTTATTTGCTTTGTTTTATAACCAAACCAAATTAAACCAAAATTGCTTTCTATATGAATCAGTGTGTTTGGTGTCCAGGCACAGGAAGCGGGGGCTTCAGGGACCTCTGTGAAGAGTGTCCAGGGCTGTCCCAGGCCAGACACAGCTGGATCCAGGTGGCTCTGACCCATCCATGCAGGGCACGGCTGCAGCCAAAGGCTCTGTGGCACCTTAGGCAAGACATGTTTAGGAGAAGGTACAAAGTGTTGCATGGCAGCTGTGCAAGAGAGGAGCGAGGACATGTGAGAGGAACAGCCCTGCAGACACCCAGCTCAGTGCAGAAGGAGGGGAAGGAGCTGCTCCAGCCCCTGGAGATGAGATTCCCTTGCAGCCCCTGGTGAAGACTGTGGTGAGGCAGCTGTGCCCCTGCCGCCTGTGGAGGACCACAGGCAAGAGGAGATAAACATTATGCTGGTGGAGAACGCCGTGGCAGAGTAGGTGGATGTGCCATGGAGGAAGCTAAAACTGGTGCAGAGCCACACTAGAGCAGAGGAAAAGCAGGAGAAGGAAGGAGTCACACACAGGACCTGCTATGGGCTGACCTCACCCTTCTATTCCCCATCCTTACGCACTGTTCAGCGTGAAGAGAAGGTCCAATAATCAGGAATGAAGAAGGAAATTTGAACCTGGGAAAAAAGGGGATTTGAAGGGAGGGTGATTGGTTTTGGTTTTGTTCCTGAGTAACTGCGTCTATTTTTAATTGGCAATAAATTAAACTTCATCAAGTAAAATCTATGTTGGCTGTGATGGTAACAGTTGAATAATCTTGTCTTCATCTCAACACATGAGATTTTTCATCTTATGTGCTCCCCTGTCCTGCTGAGAAGAAGTGAGAAAGTGGTTATGTGGGCATCTGGCAGCCAACCAAGGTAAACCCTCAATAAAATTCAATTTTTTTGTCTTAAAAAACATTTGGGGATTTGTACTGATTTCTGTGATTCTATAAAAAATTTTATTTCAATGTTGTCATAAAAAAAAATTAATTGTCCTTTTTTTTTCTTTTCTTTTTTATCTTTTTTTCCTGAATGTCTCTTCTTCAGTATTCTCTAAACAGATTGTTATTCAATTATTCATGTGCCTGCACTTGGGAATTTCACTCTGGTTTCAGAACTCTGTTGTCTCCTTCACATTAGAGGGCAGAGAATCGAATCTCCAAAATTTCAGTGATCTTCTCTATACCATTCCAAAGAATGAAAATTAAAAAAAAAAAATTCTTTTCCCTTTGCTCTCAGTGACAAAAGAGCAGCTATTATTTCACCAACCTGTTTCTTCTTGGTGTAAAACACACTGGAAAGATACTGGAAAGTTCTTCTTTACCAAATGCTCTTCTCTGCAAATTTTTTCTCAAGGGAGACAAGAGAAGTAAAGAAGCTGCTAATGCTAAATTTCTGAAATGTTTCCATAAGCAAAACATATAAGAATAGTACAGCAGAATTTGTTAGCCAAAAAGGCAGTGTCAAACTAAAACAGACCCCCGAACTGAATATATTATTTTCCTATCACAACTGACATTTCTGTGGTTGATGCATTTTGGGTACAACCTGACCAAAAATTTTTTTGCAGTAATTAATATAATTTGCAAATTTAAACAATCTTGTGAAGCTAATGAGTCCATTTCAGTGGATGAACACATACTTGTGCTGCAGCTGAAGCTTATTTAATAGAAAAGACATTTCTTCTTTATCTAAAGGTAACTTCAGCACAAATAATGGACACTTCTTATTATCATGTGGTAGAAAACTGTGAACGAGGAAGCGAAAAAATTATCATTACAGTTTAAACTACAAAGAATATAGAAGGAATGCCAGTAGGGACGGAATGGACCTAATGCCACATATGGAACTAACCAGTGCATCCAAAACATTTTAGCAACAGTGATGTATTCCCTGGCTATGTGGAGGTTACAGTCCAGAGAGAAGTTCCCATGAGGGTAAATTGGAGAATGTATGCTGGGAAAGAAGCTCCATCAGAGAAAAGTTGCCTGCGGTAGGTGCAATGTGTAAGCAGAAACTGGTGTGCTGAAAAGTTCTAGCTAAGCTCAGCAGTGGGATTTTTTTTTTTAAAGGTGGTTGGAGTTTTTCTCATGCAGCAGTAGGTCACCAAAATTGAGAGCAAGGCTACTGGAGTCTGGTGCTGGGGGAGAAAGTGGGAAGAGATTTTCGCTGGAAAATTCTTGTGGCATCTTTCATGGCCACTAAGAATTTGAAACTTAGTCTTTGCTGTTATTAGCCTGTAAGATTCACTGCAGATAAAAAAAAAAAAAATCAACATATAACACAGTTCCATTCCAATGGAATTTCTCTGGTTTTGCTAATGTTTGCTTAATGTCTACTGGCAGAGTAGATGTGTTGTAGAGTAACAATTACTTCAATTATAAGACATAGTAGAATGTCACTAATAGTTTTTTAATGATATTTTTATATTATTATTTAGATAGATAAAGAAGTAATACTTCTACAGTTACTTTTTGGACATCAGACCAAATTACAAGAAGAAGATAACTAATTAAAGCTGATGGTCTGTTGTTTTTGCTGTGCATTTTCCTATTAGTTTTCCTCATTGGGTTCTGGCCCGGATTTTTTTTTCACAGATTACCAGTCTGAAACAAGCATCTGCTTGGGGAGAGCAAGAAGAAACTAGGTATCAAAAAAAGAGGAAGGAATTTAAATGCACCCAGTGATAAAAGGCACTAAGTGCCTTAGTCCATATTCACAATTCTTTAAATTCATGCCAATCTGCTTCACAGGTTCTTTGAGTAGTTGAAGGTTCACATACCTTGGCTTTCTAGCACTGAGCACATTGACACTGAGGTCAGGGCTGAACTTCCTTGTGAGTGTTGCTTTTATCCAGAAGTAAGAAGTTTTTCATGCAAAATCCTTTTAGATACTCTGTCAGGAGGAGAGGAAATGACAGTATGCCCTAGTGCCAGCCTGGGTAAATTGACACATTATACAGGTGTGTAGAATTAGTGCTGAATATTAGATGCAGACACTGTCTGGAACTGTCTGGGACTTCTCACTTCCCAGCAGAACATCCTAAACCTTTGGGTACGTGCTGGTCCAAAATACTTTCTACTCTGCATTATTTGGAAAAATGAAGAATATATCTTTTCAGAAAGTGTATTACAGAATCTTTCAGAGAATGTTCTATTTGCATCCCTTCTATCTTAAGAAGTTGTAAAATATTTAATCTAATATTAGGTTTTTGTGGCATGTCTTTTTTGAATTACTTACAAGTTGCACAAAATTCCTGAGATGAAGAGTGCTATTAAGAACATTTATTTACCCTCTCAGGCCCTGAGAGAGAGGAGCTCTGCATTTCTCTATAACATTGGTGAGACAATGTACAGCCGAGGGAGAATTTCAAACCCTGGAGTCTGAGCCATTTCAGTGGTTCCCTGTCAGCAGTTTGAGGAGTTTGCCCAGATCTGTTAGAGTTCTTTGCTGTAGAATCTAAATTCTTTCACAGATAGAGTAACAGGTCCCTTAATCTTTTCACTGCAAAGTAGTTCTTTTTTAGAAAGATAGAGCTGTAATAGCTTGATCTTTTCAAAGGCAAACTAGTAGCGAAAACTTGAGTTTAAATTATTGGCATTTCTAAAACTGGAGGTGATGGTAAGATCAATCATGAGAGTTGAACATGAGAATTTATGCAATATGTTTGATGTTCTGATTTTGTGCACTGACAAAATACTATTACTAAATAGAAACTACACACGACATAAAGTACTCTTTAAAGAAAAGTGTTTCAATTGTTTTCTTTTGTGATACAAAATATAAAAAATTACCATTAATTTTTCAGCCTGCTTAAATGTCTTTCCCATTTATTATTAGACTGGCTGTGGGAAAGAATTCTAGATGATAAAAACTTTTGTTCTTTTTTGTAAGGAATTCTTAATGCAGAACAGCTTTTAATTCTAACGAATGTTGAATTAATACAAGTTTTTTAAAAATTCACTGAAATATGATGCCTTCTTTGTAAAGTTTTGTCACATCAGTGATAAATATTTGACCTTTTTTTTTGTACATTTTATTATTTTATTTCTTTACAAGCCCCAAAAGTTATTGAAGATCATCTGTAGTTGAAAAATATGAGCAGAAGCTTCTCCTTTCCTTTGTCCTTGTACATCAATTCACTGCATAAGAGCCTACCCCCGGATGATTTTATGAGTCCATAGATGATTCCATCTGACTGTCATATATCTCTATTAAGTGTCGAACTATTTAATCTAGTTAGTATTATCAATAATTAGGAGTATTTTTATGTGACGAATTCTTTCCCACATCCATCATGATATTATTGAATTAAGTTATTCCTCTCCCATTCTGTATTGTATCAGCTCTTCATATTTGCTGATTTATTTTGTGTTTTTACTCTTCCCACTGCTCATCAAAAAATACAACACTGCATTTCAATAATAACGGAGTTTGTCGGCGTTTATGTTACTATTTATTGTGTTTGCCATAATTACTGTCGGAAGATAATCTTCATTAAAGTTCTTGTTCCAAAATTGCTAACCTTTATTATATGTTGAGGAGTGTAATTTTCCATGTATAATTGTTGTTATCCATACCTGGATTTCCAGCAATTCAGTGAAGACTAAGAAAATATGAACGTTATATAAAAGTAAATTACTCAAAAGCTGGATGAAAAGCAAGCATAGTTTTAAGAAACTGCTCATTAGTAGAAATTTACAAGAAAAGTTATATTCTTGATCCAATTTATTTTCAATAGAAATTGTAACATTATGAGACCTGTTTATTGATGGTCATTTAAAAAAAGAAGAAACTAGCTTTGAAAGCATTGAAACAAAAATGAAAAATAGGAAGTTTTTTTGGGATACCACAGTATATTTGTTTTATTTCAGTAACCTGCTGTCATCAATTTCTTTTTAAGACTTTGTTTTCTTTAGAATCACATTAACTTTTTTTCATTTTATAGCTCTCTTTTTCCTTGTTTGCCAACTTATCTAAATTTAACTGAATCATAGAATCAGAGTGAACAAAAGAATTACCCTCTTCTGTCTCAGCTTAGACAGTATCTGCAGCTGGTATTATAAATGTGAAAGTGAAGCTTGTAAAGAGGAACTGGTTCTGTTTCCTGTATAAATAACAAGTAAGCTCACCAGTGGAATTAAAATCTCTAAGAGGAAAGTACAATTTTAAACCAACATCGTTCAATTGCAATAGACTTTTCTATTCCATTTTTGCCAATATTTTAAGCCATAAATCTTGCAGCTGTTGTTATTTGAATGCAAATCCTTCAATAGAAAATGAATATGAAAGCATATAAAAGAAGCAAGTGGCAATAACTGCACAAAATTAACAGAATTATAAGTAAAGACTATTTTCTCTAAAAACCTTTTTCTTTAGCAGATTTTCAGATTTCCAAGTGGAAAAAAAAATAATAGGCCTTAGGTGTTTGTTTGACATCAGTGAAATTTACTTTGGGTAATTAATTAGAGAAGCTGCACTATTGTCAAGAAAGATTCTAATAGTCATATATTTTGTTTGCATAGAAAAATAAAGATATGTATTTTGAGATATTTTGGTTCTCCTTTCTAGTTATTAACCAAGAGTCAGAAAATATCTGGTAAATCAGTACTTAAAGTGATTAAATAAGACATGAAAACCACACATTAATGAGGGAGTAGGATTTTTAACTTTCCTTGTTGCAGAGCTTTTTGTTACTAATCTGTGTTGTCTTCCAGTCCTGATAAAAACAAGCAAGGTAAAGCAAGGAATAAGGGCTTTGATATGGAATAGTAACTTCAATTGCTGTTATAAACCAATTTCAATATTTTCTATTGTCTATAAAGCCTTATTTTATTTTTACAATTTCAAAATTATTAGTCAGAGAAGAACTTACCAAAATTATCAGGCCATATCTACTCTCAATTAATTTAAGAATAAACAAGACATTAATTTTATTGTATCTTATTGCTGGCACCAAAAGTCATATGAAATGAGAATATAGGATTGAATGTGTTCAAGTATAATGACATATACTCCAAAATTATGAACAAGTTAAGGTGATTTATTTAAAGTGTGTTTGTAATTTAATTTTACCCTTTCCTTTATATTCTAGTTTAACTTTTGTTATCATCACATTTACCCAGTCTTTAATTTTCAAAATGTCAAACCCAAGAAGTCTTATTTGACTTAGAAATAACACTGGGTTGTAATTCTATGTGATTTCACACTGAAAATATTTTTATTAACACTACTGTTCTAATTCAGAAAACTGGTTTTTAGATGCTTCGTTATTGAAGAGTTATTTAGTTGTTGTCCTTTACAGTGTTCCTGATTGGTGCATAAGTAAAACTAGTTTTCTAATGGAGATCTAAAATTCAAACGGAGATTTGAAAATCTTTTTTTATTTTTGGACCAGTGGCACTTCCCACTGAAAAAAATATTTCCTTAGTTATTTTTTCCTCATCTTCCTCCCAGTGTACCTATGTATGTCAACAGCCTAATTGAATTAAAGGGATGGTTCATGTAGACATACAGCAGAATTTGACCTTGAAATGGAATCTTAGATCACAACATTGCTGATGACTCACGGGCAGAAAAAAGGCATGGCATGTTGAGGAGGAAAAAGGAAGGATGCGATAAAGTGTAGGGAAATGAAGTGAAGAGAGAATGTTCTTCATAGTTGTTTGAACTTTGAAGAAACAGTCAAGTGTTTCCTTAAATGTGCAATTATACTTAAATTAATATTTAATGTATTTTCTTCCTTTTTTTCTGCCTATATATTCTATATTGCCTATTTTCTGATACTCTTTGAGGAGTAACAGGATTTCACTTAAAGAGCTGTAATTCCACTTAAGTCAGAAAATAACCTCCAGATGAATTCAATTTTACAAAATTTTCACTGATGACAGTTGAGCAGAAGCATAGAAAAACCCCTAACTTCTCCTATATTAATGGACACTGCACTCCCCTCCCCTCACCCCCCCCACCTGCCCAACACTTCGTTTCTATTTCTTACAGGTATCCTGGAGAGGACTTTTACTTTTCAGAACCTGGCCCTTCCACTACCATTTGCGCATCATATTTAATTGAGAGTACAAATATTTTCACCCTCTAAGGTTACTTGCATTTGCATGCCCAAGTTGTATTTTAAAATGATGTTTAGCAGCATTTACTTTTTTGGTTGCCATTTCTTCATCTTGCATAATACATTCTTCTTACATCACAAGATGAGGCCCCGGAAAATTTTAAAGCTGCAATGCACCTGTGGGATGACAGTGTGATAGACATCTGTGTAATAAATGCAGACTTATGGTGGGCAGGTTCAGCTGCAACTCCTTAAAATGGCAGTTTATAACACTGGAGGCTTAAATGGTAGCCTGTTGAACAGCCAGAGAAAAACATTACATCATGCAAAACTGTAGTACAAGGGGGAAAATGACAATAATGTACAAAGCTGCAGCTGATCCTACTTGCCATATGGTATGTCACTCACTGCAATAACACTTACATTCGCTCCATGAGTGCCCTTAAATATCAAGGAGTGAATAAGGCATTACGCAGATTGCAAAAGGAATTTGTAATCATATATGTTATGAACTTTGTACTTTCAGGAATAAGTCTACTCTTACACTAACAGAACACTCTTTAAAAATGTATATATCTTAGAATATTCCCACAACTAAATAATTTAAAATTTGCCTGTGGAAATGGTTAAAAGCAAGGCTTCCTTAGTCAATATAAAACAAAAAGAAGCCTCAAACCATGAGCAAATAGCTGCTATAATTTCCCTCCCTCTCTCATTTCAAGATACTGAGATTTTCATACAAATACATTTTCCATGTGTTTATCTACTTTTTTGAGAGTATTCTGTTCCTAGAGATCCTGATGAGAAAACAGGTAAGTTGTTTTAAGAATGATAATTTGATCTTTATCTCAGATGTATGGTAAACTGTTCAGCTGTTATTTCTCACAATGCAAAATCTAGTCCTCAATGCAAGTTTCATGCAGCAGTTCTGGAATAAACAAAGGAAATACTTTGTCAAATCACGCCTGTAATTAAATTGTGGAACTCATTGCCGCAAGATGTTTCAGGAGCCAACAGTGTAATTAGAGTCTTAAAAGGAGTGTGGTCAGCCCCATTGTCTCTATTGAACACAGAAGTCTGGAGCCTTCATCTCAGGTAGTCCCTCGAGCTCTTATTGCTGCAAGAGCATGCCAGGAGAAGGAATGCTCTAGGCATGCCAGTCCCTCATACTCATGACTGTTGAAGGAAGAATGCTAGACCTGGTGAATCCTTGTCCTGATATGATCTGTTGTTTTATGGTAGTTACATTGGACTGAATTCAGGTCCAGCATTGCATTAATTATTTCCCCTCTCTTTCACTGGATACCAAAAAAAGGGTAAATGAGAAAAAAAAAAAAAAAGGATTTACCTGATTTTGTTTTTTTTTTTCTTTTTCTTTTCTTTTTTTCTATCCCTGAAAATTACAAAAGCAAGCTGAGTGAGAGGCAAACATGGATCATGAGGTTTCTTAATCTTTTAAGAATGAGTGGGGTTTTAGACATGAGCAAGTCACTTTCTATTCTAGCAGTCTATAAGGGACAAATTCAGTGCTTTATCCATTATGTGAAGAAAGGATTGTTTTGACATTTTTTTTGATTTTAATATCTTCTTCATATAACCTGCACTTCATTTGTGTGCTGGAACCGACCTTGTCCTGTGGTATCGTGAACAGAGATAGGAAGTTAAATATATTTTTTTACCATTTGCAGTTTCTAAGATCTTCCCTGATAGAAAAGTGTTTTTCCATCAGTAACTTTGTGAGAAATCAACCCTTCTCCTAATCTTATAGGTAGTGTTTCTGGCTGTACAACGTTACTTGAGCAAAAATCTTACTGGTTTATCTGTAAAATTATTAAGTACTTTTGTGACATAGTATGGTAAATCAGTTAATATGCGCCACTAAGAAATTCTTGCAGCAACAGAGAAAAAAGCAACTTAACTCTACAAGTTTCTTCTATTTCTAGATGATATAGAATAATCATTCCCTAGGTGCCATTTAGGGAAGTAAAAGTGAGTTGAGGTTAGGATCTGAAATTTTATGGGGTCCTACTGGGTGAGACATATTCAGCACACATATCATTACTTCTGAAGTGGCTCCTATAGTATGATGTCTACTATATTTTTGTTTCAGGTCTTTGGTAGATTTTGCATTTTTGTTTTTTAACTTTGCAAGCTAGTGCAGTATACACCAATAAAAAATAGATCTCGGGGTAGGAAATGTCAATCCTATGCACATGAATTGGGACATTGGGTTTTTTCCTACTGACTGTCAGATGCAATTCTTTATGAGACTTCTCTTAGTCAGTAAATATCCTAATTCTTCTCTTCACACTTTTCTTGTCCTTACCATGTGGCTTATGGGAACTTCACTCATTTCAGCTTCTTCCCACAGCTTTTATGACCCTGAGACTTTTCTTTGATCAGTTTGTAGGATTGTATTTTTCTACAAGCTATTTCCTCTGAAATGACAGGTCTCTTCTGCCAACATTTCTGCCATCACTAATAAAGCATAGCACTGGAGAATGCCCTTTTCCACAATTTAGTACAGTATCATTTGTTGCCTCTCTCTGTTCTTCCTCGGTAATACACTGACTGAGCCAGAGCAACTGACCTGATGGTTTCATCATCCAGGATTGCAGACCTGTCTTTTCAGTCACAGTACTTGTAGTAGCTGGGGATCAGGGTCAATATCAGTCCTTGGCAGAGTTTTTACATTTCAGGGTACTATCTTGTCTGCCTGATTTACTGATAGTTTCTCAGGAGCTGACAAGAGTGAGCTTCAAGTACATTTTCTTCAGCTGTAACATTGGAAGAAAATGTTAGTCAGAGCAAGAAGATTATCTAAACAGAGTCTGATGAGTCTGTGTCCCTGCTCATTGATCTTTCTTAATCCACGTTTGCTTAATTCATTCTAATCCATGACCTTTGCTCCCACTTTAGCTTTGCAGTGTCCCACATTCAGTAGCACATCAGGCCTCAGCAGAGTGTCAGTGCATTCTCCAGAAAATTGTCATCCTTGGCCGTTGTCAGACAGGGGACCTGGGCAGCAGCCAGGTTAACTCGGATTTCTTTACAGAAGATTAAAATAATAACAGCTATAAAAGGATTATATCTTGTTAAGATTAGAGTTCTCTCCCTATGTAGGGATGCCAATGCTTTCTTGTGTTTTAAAAGTCGTCTTTGAAATGATAAAATGAATGGCAGTTAAATGGTAGAACATAGCTAATACATCAGCTATTATAAATCAGTATCAGTCAGTGGCTTTGAGATAACAATATCATCAGAAGTGAAAAATGCAGCTCATAGGTTGCAACAGAAAAGTTTCTGAACCATATAGGCAAAGCTGGATGCTTCGATGACACAAAAGCATAATTATACTGAAAAAGTAAAAGACAGGGATGTAAAATTTTGGGTTTTTTTCTAGATTCCACCAATTAACATAAAGTAGTTTTTTTATTACAAGTTTTTTCTCGTATTAGGACATAAAAGTAAAATACTGTATTACATAAAAGCTTTTCAGCAGACCTTTCACCTTGGAAATGCAGATAATTTTCACTCCAGAGTTGAACTGTGAGTCACTATGTACAGATGAATAAAACCAGAAAAGTTTTGTTGGGATTTTTTATTTTTTTGTTTGTTCGTTTTCATAGAGATGCTTTGTATTCTTTAACATCCATTTGGGATACACTCCTTGGAATCTCATTTATAAATTATATACTCTTCTGCCTGCCTTCATTTGCAGAGTGTATCATATACAAAATAATTGTGTAGCTTTGAGGCTCTCCAGTGTACTTTAAACAGGTATTAACTTATGCATATTTAAGCACATTGAACTTAGAATGAGACTGGGCCAACCTAAATTAAAATCGATAATTAAAAGAAACACAGGTAGAGCCAGAACAAAGGAGCAACAAATGTAGATAAAAACGTTAGACAAAATGGTTCTGAAAAGTTACATGCAACGACTCTGCAAGCCCTGGGGTTGTTGCAGTTACTTGAACACATAGTACTTCATGTAGAAAATAGAAAATGACACTTGCCAGAATCTGACCTTGACAGAAATATTTCAGTAATATTTGTAGTAGGATCAAACAACTTCCTTATTATTGTAGGCAGTAAGAGGTTTTCTAGAAAGCTCTGTCTGCTAGTTTTTATTATGCTCTGTTTCTTCATAAATGGAAGAGGAGGAGTATTGGAAACATATTGCTTTTTTTTTTTTTTACCTCTTTATCTGGGTTCTTGTTTGGTCTGCGCTACCTGAGTGTCTGAGCAGTTTACAAATATGAAATCCTTTACTTTTGCAGGGATACATATTTATTGTCATAAGAGAGAAAACAGAAAACTGAGGCACAAAGAAACTGAAAGTAAGATCTTTAAAGGTATTTAGGAATCTAAAACACAAACTAGGCAGAACTGAGATGTTTCAGTCTAAGAAAATAGCAGGATGGCAGACTCAGAAGTTTTCTTCATTTAAGATAAATTGTTTTTTTAAATTTAATATCCTGTTAATACACATGCCAAGGAGATTCACCAGAATTATGCTGGGCAGAAAGGATATGCAAGATTTACAAGTAATATTTAGGCTGTCACAGATGTAGATTCTTCTGTACTTTATCCTATCAGTTAAATCACTTTTCCAAGAAACAATTCCTCTACCATGTTAGCCTAGAGGACCACCAACCGTGTCTCAATGGAAAGGGAGGAGCTAGGTGATGAATCTGGGGGTACCCCACCACTAAGCCTCTTTTGTATTTTATGCTCAAGAACAGAAGCATCATGGTACCAGAAGAAAAGTAAGGGAGAAGAAACTTGGGCATGCACAGAGTGTGCATTCTTATTTCTACTACCTACTACTATTGCCTTATTTCTTATTTCTGAAGCACTGTGAGAACAAGCCTGTCTTTTAGCTTCTTTTCCCTGGACTCCTTCAACATTCAAATCTTTGACATATAATGTAAAATTCATAAAAAACAACAAGATCAGGTTTTATAATTACTGTCTCTCAGGTCTCTGCCCTGGCCTTTAAACTGCCATTTCAGATTTCCCCTTGACTCATTTCCTACCCCCATGATTCTCATAATCTTGGCTAAATATTGGCTGTATCTCCGCAGCTGATGTGGTGGGATCCCTTTATTGTTTTGCATTCCCACATGGTCTGTAATCTGAAATGTATATGCCTAACAGGTGGGATCTCTATTGCTTGGATAAAAGTCATAGGACCCCTTTCCTCCATTTCCTTATTGGCTCCTGCCTCACCTACTGACTCTGGTTTGGGATTATTTTGGTTGGTTGGGTGGAGTTTTGTTCATTTTTTCCCCCCTGAAACACCTGTCATTGCTATGAATTGCAACTGGCATGGTTACCCCTGAGATATAAAGAGAAACAAAAGTGAGAGTAGTAGCACATAATCACCTCACTTAGGTATCCAACCTTTCTATAGATATTTAAGATGAAGGACTTTAATAATTAAGACTGGAGTTGCCTTAGGTTTTTCCATAGTTAGTACAGCAAAACAGGCTTCTCCAGAGACAGTTTCTCTCAATGGGAGTGAAAGAGTCTCCAGAGAGATTTTATATTCAACCTCTTAAATTAGGTTTTTAAATTCTAAAAATATAAAGATAATTTTAAAATGTGCTAGACATTTGAATTAGGGGAGCTGAATTCTACTCATATTGAAAAGGACTTGACTTTTTTATATTTATTGTGTATTAATTATCCTTCTATTGATCCTTGTAGAAATGTCTAATTCCAGTGGCTTTCTTGTAGTTCATTAGTGTTATTTAAGTATGAGGTAATTTGTTTCTCCTGCTCAGTTTTAGTCTTAGTGTTCTGACTGCTCGTGATTTAAAAACATTTGTTCCTAGGTTCTCTTCTGACCCAAGCATTTCTTTCCTAAATTAAATCCAAGCATGTTTCAGTGCATTGCACACCCCAAAAACTGTTTTTGTAGACTTTACAGATTAGAAGGGTTTTACTCTCACTGCCTAGACCAGTCCATTATTGTCTGCCAGGCAGAACTGGGGAACTTCCTGTACTTCTGTGTCCTTCATCACTGCCTCAAAATATGTGACATGTGGCCACATTTTCATGCTGGAAAAAAACATTCATCTGGGCCGAAACATGCTTCTCTTATTATTTCTGACACATTAATTTAAACTTCTTTCCTCAACCCTCACATCAATAATTACATATACACACTGGCACAGTCTGATCAACAAAAGTATAAACATATATTTATATACACACTCCCTCTCTCTATATATTTAAAAACGGACCCTTGTATAAACTACACTAGGCCCAGAAAGGATCTAAAGCCAAGAACTGCTCATGCAAATACAACTAATCTGCCCTAGAGGAGACTATTTCTGAGGCTGGCTGCCAAGCTCCCCTCCTTGGGGTAGATGCAGTTACAAGAGCAGATCTAGTCTGGTTTGCTACAAATTGTACCCACAACCTTTCTATACTAGGATATATTGCATGTCACCAGGCTGTTATTTTGTTCTTCTTCAGTTTTTTTTTTTTTTTCTTATACCTTTCTCATAATTTTATTGTAAACTCTTTAAGGTAGGGCTTATTTTTACAAGAGACTTATAGAGCCCCTTTCCATTAAGCAAGACCATCAAAACAATGCATTATCCCCAGCTAAATTATCTGGAAACTGCTTTAATTCACCAAAAGAAATATATATATATTGTGTATTATACATAATTTATTTGAGGAAAAAAATGCTTTAGAGGATACAAAGGCTAGAAGTTTTTGGGGATTTTTTTTTGGTGTTGCTGGTTGGTTTTTTAATAATCCCAGGAGAAAATTTATGTAATACTTCATTATACACATTCTAATTCATAATTATTTCCCTTAAAAGATGATATGTACATACATAGAACATGAATTCCTGTAGGGCTGAGGAAATCCAGCTTCTTTATAATAAATTTCTTTTGAGCATACTGGAAACATAACTTAAATTTTTGCATTCTTAGAGCAAGAAAAAATTAACGCAAACAATGAAATTTGCAACAAAGTTAATAATATGAGACATCTCTTCTGTCTGCATACCCTTTGGAAAATATTAGCTAATTATATTTATCATAGAATGAGAACATAATTCCCACTGTTTTGACAAGTAACAAATTGCATATTATCACCTTGTAAATAATATTATTAAAAACAGTTGTCCTTGTCTGTAGTCTCTTCTTTGTAAGAAAAAAAATTAATTTGAGGCCCGTCATTCACAAGATGTGCATTAGAATATCAAAGCAGCAGTCTGAAGATACTGAAAACTGAAAATCCTGTACACCCTCTGCACAGAGGGAGAAATTCGGTGCTGTGATAAGATAAAAGTAAAGGTTTGTGAAGTCTATGGTAGCAGCATGATCCTTTGTGATAATCAGATTTTTAGTCATGATTAATTTGACTTAGTTATTCTACTAATAATATTATCTTGATTATAATCTAAGCATAATATTGGTTTCCATTGAGAAATTTAAATTGTACATTATTAAGCATTTTAAAATTTTATTAGTTTACTAATTAAACTGTATTGCTCACCTTTTTTATTCTTAAGAAATTCCATGGAGAGATTAATTTTAATTCTTTGTGTTTAAACACATCATCTTTCATCCAAAGATCCAAAGGTGCTTCAAAGTACAAATACTAATTTGTACTCTATGAATGATCTCACAGCAGTCCAATGAGATATATTACTAGCTGTTATTTTTTAAGGCTGTTTTTCAAAGTAAAATGTCCACATCCTTCAGCAGGATATAATAACATGTACATCTACATGTTTGCAGAGTCCTTTTCAAGTCAAGGGACAGCACTTGCTGGTAGCACAAAGATTCAATCCATGCAGTAACCTTACTGAAAGATAATAACTCACATTAAAAGTAGAAAGGCTTTTTTCCATTATCTTCAAAGAGGTCATGTTTTCATTTAATAATACATAATGGTAGGAGTGTCAGAGACAGATATAAAAAGGGAACAGTCGAAATCATCAGCTATTCTATACACCAGCTAGATGCAGAATGTACTCACACAGATGTTTGATATGTAGGTTTAGTTGTTTCCCAATTGTATTCTTAATTAAAAAAAAAAAAAACAAAGTGTGTAAGACCGTTGCTTCCTTCAAATGTGAGGCCAGACCAAATGCTGGATCAGTTCGGATCCTTAAAGCTAAGAAGCAACCCAGCAGTAAGAACCTACTTTCATGGGGATGATGCAGTGGAGACCTCTGTTGATTATGTGCCACTGTTGTAACCACACTTCAGAATTGATGAGTGGTCAAATGTCATGACAGCAAGTGTGACTACAGAAGTTAATACACTGCTACCATACATGGCCTTTACCTTTTTATATTCACGTGCTTAAAAAAAGCAGAGCTAAGTTTTCTTTAAACAAAAATGAGTTCTAGAGTAATTTATTTTTCACTTTTTAATACACATTTAAACCAAGATAATTGAAACCAGAATGTGGACCTTTTACTTGAGGGTAACACTATTTAATAATGTGCCATAATTGTTAAAGATATGGTTAAACCAAACACGATGATCTTAGAAGTGCTGTAACAAGAATTTGTGTTGATCACATCTATGCACAGAGACAGAGTATGCCCACAGGCCTGTGATTTATTGGCATCATGGAGACATGGAAGGTGGCTCCTGTTACTGGAGGGTTGGAATGGAAGGATATAGGCTCATTAGGAGTGATTGGCAGGTGAGACAAGAAGTGGGTGTTGCCCTCTATGTCAAAATCCAGCTGGACTGCATGGAGCTCTACCTGGGAATGGATGAGGAGCCAACTGAGAGCTTATGGATCAGGATTAAGGGGAGGAAGAGGTGATGTTGTAATGGGGGTCTGCTACAGGCCATCTGATCAGCAAGACTGAGCAGATGAGCCCCTCTATAGGTAGATAGGAGCATTCACAATTCCTGGTCTGAATGGGGAACTTCGATCATCCCAATGTCTGTTGTAGGGACAACACACCCAGGCAAAAGCAATCCGAAAGGTTCCTGAAATGCATTCAACAATTTCCTTCTCCAAAAAATAGAGGGGCTATGAGGGGAGGTGCTATGTGGGACCTTTTTCCAACCAGCAAGGAGAGGCTGCTGGGGAATGTGAGGCTCAAAGAAAGCCTAGTCTGCAGGGACCATGAAATGGTGGAATTTGAGATCCTTAGGGCAGCAAGGAGGGTGTGCAGCAAGCTCACCGCCACCCCTGGAAAGGTGATGGAACAACTCATCCTGAATGTCATCTCTAAGCATGCAGAGAAAAAGGTTAGAGAAGTGGACAGTGAAGGGGGTGGAGAACTGTCTGAATGATAGATCTCAGAGGGCTGTGATCATCTACACAGAGTCTAGTTGGAGGCCTATAACTACCAGTGTTGCTCAGCGGTCAGTACTGGGTCCAGTCTTGTTCCACTTATTCATCAAAGACTTGGATGAAGGGACAGAGCACACCCTGGGCAAGTTTGCAGATGATACAGAACTGGGAGGAGTGACTGACACACCAGAGGGCACCAAGGGTTTGCCTTTCAGTGAAACCTTCACAGGCTGGAGAGGGACCCATTGGAGTCTACCAAAGTCAAATTCAGGGTCCAGCCCTTGGTTAGGAGAAACTCCGTGCACCAGTAAAGGCTGGGGGCTGACCTGCTGGAAAGCATTTCTGTGGGCAAGGACTGGGGGTCCTGGTGGACAAGATGTCTGTAAGCCAGCAGTGTTCCCAGACAGACAAGAAGGCAAATGTTTTCTGGGCTGCATTAGGAAGAGCATTGCCTGCAGGTCAATGGAGGAGATTTTACCCCTCTACTCAGCCCTGGTGAGGCCTCTTCAGGAGTGCTGTATACAGTTCCATGATCCCCGGTCCAAGAAAAGGAACTGTGGCAGAGGGACCAGCAGAGGGTTCTGAAGATGATTAGGGGACTGGAGCATCTCCCTCAGGCTGAGGGAGCTGGGCCTGTTTAGCCTGGAGAAGAGACAAGTGAGAGGGAATCTTGTCAATGCATATAAATATCTTACTTTCAGACATCAAAAAGATGGAACCAAATTCTCTTCAGTGGTGCCCAGTGACAGGACAAGGAGCAAGAGGCACAAACTGAAACACCAGAAGTGTCATCTGAATATGAGGAAAAGTTTTTTACTATGAGAGTGACAGACAAGATCTCATGGAACATGCTGCCGGAGTGGTTGTGGATTCTGCTCCTCTGGAGATATTGAAAACCAGCCTGGACACAATCCTGTGCAACCTGCTGTAGCAGGGAAGCTGAACTCATTAATCACCAGAAGCCTCTTTCCATCCCAATCAGTCTGTACCAATCTGTGTAAAATACATGACAAAAAAAAGATGTGTGTATAACTGAAACGAGGTCCTTGGGTACAGGGCATTGCTTAAGGCTCTCTCACCGGAATCAGAGATCAGGTACTGGGCAACTCAAAGGACTGAGTCAATTATGTTAAAAAAAGGCAGTGGAGCACTCATAAAGTGCATGTAACAGCTGCATGAAATGGCAATATGCTATTATTACAAGGAAAATAAAATGGATCATTATAAATGAAACATGCAGAGGGTTGTTATCAGCAGAACAATTGTTATGTATTGAGCCATCAGAAACACCCACTTGGAAATCCTTAACAAAATGCTTAACATTTTATAAATAGAATTTCCAGGGAATTTAGAGATCAATACAACTGTCTAGCCACCTTCCACCTGTCTGGAACTGCCTTCCAATGAGAGTAAAAGAGGGAAACAATTTAAGTAGCTTTAAAGTGGAGCTTAATACATTTTTGAATGGATTATAGTAAGCAGGAAATGCCTGTTAGAGCAGAGGATAGGAACCAATGGCCTGGGAGGCCTTTCAGTATCATATCGTGCGCTCCAGAAACTTTCTTTGCTGCCTTTTCTCCAGTAAGCATAAATTCATCACAGATGACAGGTTTTAACAAAACACCCTGCTGTTAAGAAATTGTTCTAGCTAATAGTGGTGTCTCATGAACATTTAATCTTCAGGTAATTCTAATATTAACCCTGTTGTAGTGAAGTAGGAACCCATACTTCATGATTCACTATTCATAACCAACAGCAGAAGTGCCTAAAATCAGTAGCTAACATGCAACAGGGCCTTACAGGGAATCAGGAGCAGTGTGGAAACAGCAGTTGCTCTTCAATATGCCTGTGCCAACTGAGATCAGATGAAATTTAAACTATTTTTTTTCTTTGGTCACAACTAGAATTTACATATACACTCTCAGTAGGAAGGCCTGTTAAAAGACAAATAATTTCTGGGGTTAAATACGTGTTTATTCATCTGCCTTACGTGCACTGTGAAGGAGTATCTACACACAGAAGGAGAGAAGAAGCCCTCAAGGTCAAGTGGGGATCCATGGGAATTCTTCCTATTCTAGCTGAAGAACAGGGAAGAAAACAATCAATGCAAATTCTTCCTGGCTGATGTGCCGCAAGTTTCTCATTATGGAAATTAGTGACGCATGAACACTGTTAGACTTTGCTGCGTGTTCTATCCCTTAATGCTCACTATTTACTGTAGTGCCCAGACGCCCTAATAGGAACACTGAGCCAGTGCAGCACAGCTGGGAGGCTGACAGGGCTGCAGGAGGAGGAAATGCTGCTGCTGGCTTTATAAAGGGACCCAGGAATCTCTTGTTCCCTCCATTTCCTGTGGTGGCTCCAGCTACTGAAATGGAGTGAGGGAGCAAAATTTGGGCTCAAGAGCTATGCGTACATGGTGCTGCACCTGGGGACTTTGATCTGTCTGTGGCACGGGACTCCTCTCCTTGCACTGTCCATAATCATTAAGCACTCATTCTTGAAAAAGACCTTATAAAGGATGTGAGGAGTAATGTGAAAAGTATTCCTTTTTTCTTATCTGATTCTAAATGTTTCAGTTGTCATTCAGAAGCAGGTCACTCACATGTAAATGTGGCGCTTGTTACATTGCCAGGGACAGAGAGACTTTGGACAATCTGCTGTGTAAATGCTGATTGCACAAGTTTAAGCTGCCTGAGGGCTGCTTTAACTTATCTTACTGATTTTTCTGAAACTCGGGGAGAGAGAAGACTCTATACTTAAAATGATTCATTCTATTTATCTTATTTTTCTCTTTGCCCCTTCTGAACAGCCACCAAACCCTACATCTCTTGTTGTTTGTTAGCTATTAAAAGTATTTCACCATATTCACCAAAATACCTTTCTGAAATAATTGATGTATACATCATATAGGTTAGAGAAACTGTGGATCCAATGCTTGGCTGAAGATTAGAAAACTGTTTCATCTCTTAGTCTTAGTTAATTGAGACTTCACTTCTAAGCTTATGCTTGGTACTCCAATACAAGTGTTAGAAGTTAATCTTTTAAGTCTAACTATTCACCTAGTCTTTCCTTACGTCAGGGAGACAGAAGGCAGCATCAAAGATTTATCTCATTCTATAACAGACATTTAAGACAATTCAGATAATCTATGCTCATGAGTTTCCTTTTTGTTCTTATAGGTCTAGGCTCAATAGGTTACTATGTCTAATGTTAAAATGTGTAGGATAGACAGTATAAAGAAGTGAAATGTGATTTACATGCTTCACCCAATAAGGGTGAAGTAAAATGCTGGGATTTAAAGGAAAGATTTGCCTAGATGCTGTCAACCACAAGCAGATGGTTGGTATTTTAATGTAAATGTAATATAAAGAAAGAGAAGCCAGAAATATTGGTGTGTAGCATGTGCAAATTGTTTCAGCAGATAGACATAATGAGTCAGTAATAAGAAATTATGTATCTGATAAAAATGGTCAGCTTAATATATGAAATAAAGCAGAATGAGATTTTTTTTGTGCATAAAAATTCCTATTTCTAGAATTATATGGTCCTGAAATGATGGAATAAATGTTATCAGAATTTTGGTTGCACAGCTACTCTTTCTGCTATTTTAGACTATGAAAAAAACCCCAAACAAAGCAACCAACCAACCAAAGAAAAACCCCACAATAAAAGCCCTACAAGCCCAAACATACCAAATAAACAAATATCTGGTATTACATAGTTAACACTTTATGTATTTGCACTTCTATTTATAATGTACTCATTTTATCATCACATGCCTTTATGCTGTATCAGTTCAGAACCATTCATTCAAATCCAGAAAATCCTCTTTGAAACATGCATGCCACATGGTAAACGTATCTGAACATGCTTAATGAAGAAAAATGTTCCATTTTGAATGTACACTGTGAAGTTGGCGGCTTTTTCTATGTTATATAATAGCTTAAAAATGCACCTTAACACTTCTATCTGATTAGTATGAATGATTCAATAAAAACACCTTAGCTGCATAGAAACTGGAGATGATATAGCCTAACGCAGCTGTCACGCAATTTATAAATACAGAAGCAAGTACCCACATCTGTTCTCCTATTTTCTTTTTTCAATTTAGGAGGGAAATTGACCTTACAATCTTCAACGTGACTTCAGGTCATTGTTTTTAGTGATGAGAAAATGCTGTGCTCTTCTTTTGACTGAGCCTGGCAAACCTCCCAGATATTTTACAATCACAGTGTAAAAGCTCTGAAATGCTGTACAATATTTTATTTTTTTCAGGTTTAGGCACTTGTTGTAGTAGCCTGTACAGCTGGCAAATAAAAATCTTTTTGCAGGAAGTCTGTGGGCTTTTATTTTTCTTTAAAATGATGCTTCTCCTTTGAAACTCCAAATTCTAAAATAATTTGGCTGGAATGAGTAAGTTCCTAGGTGTTCCTTTTAGGCAAAACTGTTAGTAACTTCCACTTAGGGATCATGGGTAAGGGAACAGCAGTATTATTTTTCAAGTTTTAGGAAGAACAAATATTTGTGTGTAAAATTAGAGTTGACTTGAGGCTCATTCTCATGAAAGCACAGATCCACAAACACAGAAGTATGAATATTTCTATTCTCCCTGCATGAAGAGAAAATCCAGCTTTTTGCAGCATAATTCCCATTAACTACAGTATTATTCATGCATAATCCTGTTTAAATTTTTTGATGTCTAAGTTAAAAAAATCAACAGTTTAAGTACTCCAATAAAAGAAATTTATCATAATTCCGCAGCATCCAACAGATCTCCACAGGAACTTGTTTTACTTCTTATCTTCTATCTGCAGGAATTCAGGATCCATGCATAAGTCTTGATGTTTAATATAATAACTAGCAGACTATAAGAACTGAAATAAAAATTGATGAATATGTTTATATTCGGATGGGATACAAGGATGCTGCTCCTGGGGGCTATGTTCTTATCTCCACTTTGTTAAACTGTTCTGTTTCACAGGGTATTAAGAGAGAAAGATATTCTTCCTGTATTAGTACACACACACGTGATTTTTGAAATGGGACTGGGATTGAGGTTTCCACTTTTTCTCAACACTTAGGCAAGAGAGTCATGCCTGGAAACTTTCTGGGGTAAAATGAATGTTTAACAATCCTTAAAGAAGACAAACAGCTATCACAAGAAAAAGGTACTCTATCTTTCCATTAAACCAGATTGTTGTTCAATAAGCAATTCTGATAAATTTGAGCAGAAATATTAAAATAAATTTTCATTCAGCGATAAAGATCATAAATTAGACAATGTAAAACCACAACCTGCTTGCTTTTT
>VZRF01014174.1:528969-600029 GCA_013396875.1 Vireo altiloquus | reverse complement strand
TTTTTTTTTTTTTTTTGTTAAGCAAATATGTCATCTAAACTGGTTATTTTTCAAAGTCTTGACAATTTCTTTACAAAACAACATAAGCTACTTCAGATGTCACAGCATTCCTGCATTTGTCCCTCAAGGAAGAAGGGAGGAGAGTAAGACATACTGTAGATACTGAAGAAAGCAGATTCATTTGCCATAGCCAAAATTCTATGGCTCATTAACCAACCTCCTTGGAGAAAGGCTAGATAAACAGATAGGCTTTGTGGCACAATTTTAAGACTTAGAAAATTCAGTACTGTTGAACTCCAGGGGTAGCAAGACCAAGAGTTCTTTGTTGAAAAAAATCTGCAGAGTCATCAGAACAAGTCATCTTCCATTATAAGATAGGATAGCCACCTATCTAAAATACAAGGAAGCAGAAAATTTTGTGGTGTCATCCAGAAACTTAATCATATAAGCTTAGGATAATGTGGGAGAAAGAATATTTATTATCCAGCTATTTACCCAGAAAGTTTAATTATAATCATGAAATGTAGCAGTAATGTACAGACAACCCCTTAAAACTTAAAAGATCCTAAAACTCTAGAAAAAGGGTTTGTTTTGTAAAATGAATAGATGACTGAATAGGCACTACACAGTACATTTATTACTTTTCCCACCATTATCTGTTATTTGATAACCCTGCTGTTAATAAGTAAAGACAAGGTCTGACTTAAGCTCTACTTTGCTTTAACTGCCATAGTAATTATTCTAATTGACTGTCTGCAGCTAATTTGTTGGTGGCTTTTTCTGTTGTTTTGTTGTTGTTTTTTTTTTTTTGTCTGTGTATAGTGAAACCATTGTTTTCTACAGATAGAAGAAGCAAGCAGTTCTACACAGAATTAAATATTTGTGGTACTAAGGTAATTTCATAAGGTAGAGAAATACAGCCCTGGTACAACTGCACACGGCTTGAGAAATGGGGGACACAGGATCTGGCATAGGGATAGGTGTGAGCTGACAGGGGATGGGCCATAGGATGGCACTTCAGACCCCATGGTGATAACCCACTCATGGTCGATTACAGAAGTGCAGATCTGGGAAAAACTGGTTTTAGGGATTAAAAAAATAAAGAAGTAGTATCTTCCTATATGTTAAAAGTACCACATAAGTAAATTTGGAAGTAAGGTGGAGATGCAGTCCAACAAAAAACACACAGAGGTATAAAAAAAGTTAGTAAATACAAAAATGACCCTAAGTGAATCATAAAGTGAAGAAGAAGAAACCATCAACATAAATATCATATTGCTTCCACTGAAGGACTCCAGATGCTGACAGTTTACCATAACAATGCCCCCACACATCCTCCATGAAATTAAATGTGAAGTGTGAAGTAGAAGGAGGCAAAGCAACGAGTTTAAAAAGTCAGAACTAGACCTGTTCCATATGGTCTTCATTGTGCTACTACTGTTTTGGATAACCAGTTTGAATATTCAGAGTCACAAATGTTTCTAAAATGATTTAGTTGCATACTAATTTTTCCTTTTAACATTCTTGCACTGGGAAGCAATGGGAAAAAACCCACGCTTACAAAAAGTGTGATGATATCACTTAACATTTTTCACAGAGTCATAGATATGTAAGTTTCAACTGTTTAGCCACAGAGAGCTGGTTGCTTGGGCAACACAATGGATTTGAAATTTAGATTTCTTGATTCTGCAACAAATATTCTGTGTAATCCAAGAATAGTCAAGTATTTAATTGTCCATCTGTTAACTTTATTTAATTCCACCTTTGTCTCTGGTATTTTTCTTTTCCTTCAGATCTACGGCAGTGGGGGTTTTTTGGGTTTTTTTGGGAGGATTGTGTGTTTTTCCTTTGTTTCTTTCTTTGGTTTTAGTTTCTGTGGGGTTTTGGATTTTTGGGTTTTTTTTTGGTACTAGACTGATCAGGAGGATGGTTTACTGTTGATTAGCTTTGGAAAGTGCACAGAAGAAGAGTAGATGTCTCTTTGATTATCATCAGGTATTTCAGCAATACTACTAAACATCCTACTCAGCAACCATTCTTAAGTATTTTTACTAGTGAACAAAATTTTTTAAAGTCAGAGTTTGAAGGCAACGCCTCTATTTTTCTTACATCTTCCCTGACAAAGATCTGTTTTGCCTTAAATCCAGACATGAGGGTGCTATTTCAATAATAATGGCAACAGAGGACTAATTGCGATAAAATTTGCAACTAAAGTATTTAATAATGAACTATACTAGGACAAAGAAGCAGGTTCTTAATACAAATTAGAAAGAACAATGGTTCTTATTTTAACAAAATCTTCTCAGAAAATCAAAACAAAATAAAAAAAAAATTTTATAATGCAGGTGTTCAATATGATTTTTATAGTATTTGGGGTAATTGATGTCCACTTTTTATTACCAAAAAAGAAAATCAAATGCAATATGTTCAAAGGAACTAGAGTGAAGGATCCATCATTAAGTGAATGAGACACTTTGATTATTCATGGGTCATTAGTTCAACATGCTTTAATGGCTCCTAAAGAGCTGTTGCACATTCTGAGAGTACTTACTGGCTGCCTTAGCTTATAAATGCATCGATACAGAAGAAAAAAATATCAATATCAGAAAATCATCTTGGTAAGTCTATAGTTGATTCATAATACTTATGTCCACTTTTCAGTTATTATAGTCATAAAATACCTATGTTTTGTTCATGGCACCAGCTATTGGTCATAGTGACATGGCACAATCATTGTTTGAAATTGTTACTCTTTCTAGATTTTTTTAAATTTCTACCATATAAATCCAAGTTGTCAACTTGCAGAAATTATATTGGCTCTTTTAATGTGCAGGTTAGGTGGATTTTAAATGACCATGTGTAAGTAAATAGTCCATAAAATTTACTCACTAATGTGGGACCATTTAGGCGTCTTTGCTTTTCAGTGTTTTAGACATGTCCCTCCATTTTCAGTGGGAGGTTACTTAGACACTAGCATTGATACTATGGGCAATACAAGTCAATTTTTTTCAGCAATCTTGTATTGCTTTGCAAGAATGTGGAACATATTTCAATCTGGAGCTTCATTCTATTAATTTTTTCTATTTCATCTATTCTGACAGCCCCTCAGAATCATTCTTCTACAGTTATTGCACTATGATGCATACAAGCTCGCTGATTTTATTTTTTCTTTCCATTTTCTTTTTTGTCCATTCCTGCCCTAAAAATTATTAAATACAGTATCTCATGACAGAAAACACCTTAGTTGGGGCAAACATGAATAGCTGCATGCCTTTGTGATATAAAAACAATACTACAACCATATTTCGCAGGTAAAATTAGGCAGCAATTGCATGCTGGAATGGTGAAAATCTTTTCATGGATTCATATGATTGAATTTTGAAGGGGCCTCAAGAAGCCATTTATCTCAACCTCATGCTTGGATCAGACAAGATTACTCAAAATTTTGCATAGCTGAGCCTTGAAGATCTCCAATAATGGATGCATGACGTCTTTGGACAACGTATTTCCTCACTTGATTGTCTTCATCATGAAAACGTTTTTCCTGACGTGAGGCCTGAACCTCTCTCATTTCAAATTATGCCTACTCTCTCTTATCTCCCATCCTGCACAGCTGTGAAGTGCCTGGCTCCATCCTCTTCATTAACTTCCTCGTAAGAAAGGGAGGAATGATGTTAGCTCTCCCCAAAGCCATAACTTCTCCAGGAGGAATGAACGGAGTTCCCTCAGCCTATATTATTCTGATACTATTAACTATATTTTTAAAATTTGTAAATACGTTCAGTAAACCTTACTTTTAAAATCATTGGATCAACATGCAACAGCCTTAGGCTTAGATTCAACAAATGATTTATGAGCTTACCTGCTGTGAAAGCTATTACCATCTAATGTTAGCAGTTAGAAGTTGAAAGCATAAATATTTTGTTGGATCTGGGCCATGGCATTTTACTTGCTTGTTCTCACTTTGCCCTTAGTCATACATCTATCCAATTACAGTTAATTTTATATTATACGCTGTTCATGCAATCTTTTTCCCATATGTCCTTTTTATTCATACCAAGTAGTGCACTGGCTCCTGAAAGCAGGTGTAGCCTCAATCAGCAGTACAAGATTTGGCCTCAGCATAATAGGCATTCACAGGATATCTATAAATTCCTTGTTATGTCTCTTCTCTCCAAGTTCTGCCAACTTCTTCCTGTTCTTCTTTAGCAATTCATCAGCTTCTTGTTTCTGTCTCAAAGGAGGTATCATTTCAACACTTTTTTATCATTAACACTTCTCCAAGTCTCTTGTCTGTTTCCCCTAAGACTATTTCCCTCAAATCTATTGGTGATGGAGCCATTATTCCTTCTACTTTCTACCTGTCTAGCTATCACTAGACCAAATTGGTTTCTCAGTTCTGGATCTTCTCATGCAGATTTCTCCAGGACAGCTTATCAGAAATCAGCAAGAATATGGCTTACATCAAGTAATCTATGCTTGTCAAGAAGTGCACTTTATGTCCTTCCTGTTTCCTGCTGGAGGAAAGGAACTTAATGGCTCCACTTACTAGCCAGACAAGAAAAAGGGATTGTCTGCAGCAACAGCGTGCAATTGTGAGCAGGACCCTACCTTCTCCTTCCTCACAACTGAAACATAGGTGGTACTATTTAGAAGAGGCAAGATAGAAATGTGTTTGATACTGGATACCACATAAGTCTCCTGGATTATTATGGTATAGAAAGGAGGGAGAATAGAGGGGGGAAAAGCTATGGCTTTGTTTGTTTGTTTTAAGCATGGAGGTTTTCATAAATGGACAATGTACTTTTTATGTCTGAATGTAAAAGCACATTATAGTATCAGCAGCACTTCTTCCCTTTTTGATATTAAAGATGACTTCCTTTTTCTCCCTGTATGTTTGCACAGTCCAAAATCTGAACCTTCTCTTTTAGTTTTTACTGGCTTGTAACTTCTCTGTTCTGCAATAGACGAGGAAATTGTCCATGTAATTCCAGGTATCAGCTGAATCGGTGTAGTAGTCCATCTCTTTTCTACTGCTCTGTATTGGTTGCTGATTACCACACTGGAGTTAGATGTGTGCCTTGGAATATCTAGTCTTTTTCCCAACAAATATATGACACTTGCCATCTGTGGCAGGAAGGATTGTGGTTTTCCCATTTCCCTTTATTTATGACAGGGTTTCTCTGCACAGAAAGAATGACCAGATCCATGAAGTAGTTAGATGCCCTCTTGCCCAGGTATTTAGGAGCAACAAGAAAGAACCAGAGATGGGAAGGATCCCCTCTATCCCATTGTCTTAGGTTACAATGTAAGATGTAACCAGAAGGATATATTCTATCACCATCTGTTAAAACCAGGTGGGGCAGTGTTCTTTATCTCTTCCATGAGGCATCTCTGGTAATTCCCTCTGGGGACATATCTTCTGTTAATGAGCCATCAAGCCTCACTGCATGACTCGTAAAATTACATCATCCCACTGTGAGCTTCTCTGCCCAGGTGGAGGAACCAAACGTTCCTACCTGGATATAATTGGAAGTTTGGAACACCACACTCAGCCCTTACCTACTGGATTCCTGGAGGGCAAGAGCTACATAACCATCACTGGACCTTCAGAGGAAGTCCAGACCCTTCTACAGGATCACCACTTTGACAGAACAATATCTATCACTTCAAAGAGGACTGCAGCCACCATTTAATCGGACTGCTATCACCACCCTGACTGACAGAGTGTCAGGTTGTACACTGACTCCACCAGGTTAAGCCAGTATTTCTGTTTTATTGCCTTGTTATATATATTAGTAAAGAACTGTTATTCCTATTTCTCATATTTTTGCCTGAAAGTCCCTTAATTTCAAAATGATAATAATTTGGAGGGAAGAGGGTGACATTTTCCATTCCAAGGGAGGTGCCTGTCTTCCTTAGCAGACACCTGTCTTTCAAAACCAAGACAACTTTGCACTAACAAAGATATAATGTCAGTTAAATTCTCCTTAGAAAAATGTGGAGACAAGGCAGAGTAATAAGGTATTATCAATGGGAAGGAACACAAGTTCAATTCACAAGCTAACTTTCCAACTTTTTCACTCATTTTTCCCAGTACATTTTTTATTTAATTTCAAACCCCTTAATTAAAAGTGCATGCTTTTGTCACTCTGGCCTGTGTTTTTGTGCAGGCTTTGTATGGTACAGTTGATACCAGCCCAGTGTGAACTGCTGCTAGGTCTACTAAAGAGACACAGTGTAGTGTGATGATGTTTGTTTCTGCTGAGATTTAATGGCTATTTGACTTGGCAGCTGCTTTCTAAGACATGGTTCTCACAGGGGATCTCTCCATTTCAGCAGCCGCAGTATAGGCTTCCTCTCTGGTACCAAGTGTCAAACATCTGCTCTCCTCTTATCTTTCCCTTCCAGTTTTCCCTGTCTCTGGCATGGTTTACTGCGGGACAGAAATGTCCTATTTACCCCTTCAGGATTGTGACAGAAGCTTTTTCTTGCTTAAGTCTGCTATGAATAGGAATTTATAGATATTTCGGAAAACATGGGGAACTACCATGACATGCACTTTCCATCTTTGCCACTATTGCACTTCTACTATTGCATTTCCCTCCACAATGATCCTTCAAGTGCCAGGAGTGATCCTGACAGTGCCACTGGCACCATCACCTTCTGAAGGGATGAGTCAGCTCCAATATTCTAATAGTACTTATTTTTGCACCCATTTGGCTGCATTTTCCCTCCAGTTCACTTTTCCATTTCCTAGAACACTGCATTGTTCTACTCTAATTCTGCCTTCCTTCCCTATACAGCTTATTAAAATGGAGCCCAGGACAATTAGCTGTGTGTTTAGTTTTTAATTTTTGCTAGTTCAACAGAGAATTTAATAGAAAGGGATTGTCAACTTAAACTTCTATTTCTTTTCTCTAAGGGTTTGTCTGCAGGATCCAATTAAAATTTTGCATTACTTGGTCCCTACCTTGCTATTGATAATTTTCTCTCAACTTCTCTATCCTATTTTTGAGAAGGAATTTTATTCAATATACCTTAACATTTGCAAGCTAACCTCTAAATGGAAATATGTCTGTGTATTTTATGAGGAGAAAAATAGGTTCAGCTGTATGTGGAGATTTTAGTTTGATGTTTTGTGAGGAGTTATTATAATTGCTTTCATAGCCCATACTTAATCTCCTTTTCAGGCAATTAAGTCATCAAAAGAACCTGTAAAGAAATGAAATACTGTATTTGCTTGCAATTTATGACAGTATTTGAGGGCTTGTACAAATATATGTGATTCCATTACATCCTATCAGCAGAAAGAAATCTGTCCCCTACTAGTTATGTTTAGGACTGGAATTTGGATCAATGGTTGTTGTCCAGTAGACCAGTATCTGTGAAGGCTCCCATCTTTGATAGGCTCAGGCATCCAAGCTTTCAGTGAAGCATAACAAGCAAACTTCCAGATCTTGAGTTTTCACAAATAAAAAAATGTATTCTGAAAGAGAAAATCTGAGTAGGAGTTTAAATACTTAAATGCTGCTATGCATGGTAAATCCAGTTATAAAGTTCGACACAGACTCAGGAGGTAATGGTGAAATGCTGAGCAGATGGGAGAAGAGGACATATGTGCCTAAGTGGGTTGTGCAGAAGGGGTTTAAGAAGTGTGTCATGGGCCAAGAGTTGATTTGAGAAGAGTGGGGCATCATGCTGGCTTATTGTTTCTTAATGTCAAATTATAGTCTTGACTGATGGATACAGCAACACCTTCCAGTGTTTGGCGTTTATTTTGCTGACATTTTAGTGTGTAGATACAGACAACTTTCCTTAGATCTAGTGTGTTGTTTAAACTTTTGATGAGAAATGTCATAAATCTTCAGAAGAGTTCAGGAAAAGACCTCAAATATTCTAAAGGAATCCACTTCAGATGAATCATTTTGAGATACAACCTATTGGCTCTGTAGGAAAGAAATGAGAAAACACACATTCTTTTCTCCTTTATTTTAGATTTCCTCCTTTTCTGTATTGGGTTCTCCTCCTGAAGAATAAAAGAGATGCCAAGTCTCTCTAGTGACTGGTCACCCTTGCTCTCTGGCTTTCGTGGGAAAGAGTTGGTGGAGAGTCCTTAAAATTCTTATGTTTCAAGTAGATAAATTATAGTCTAGGAAAAGAATGCAATGGAGCTATTCCTCTGCTAACTAACCAGAGCTGGGGTAAAAATCCAATAGTTAGGTAATTACTGCTTTAAATTTATGTCACAAAATATATCCAATATTTTGTATCTTATGTATTTTTCTTGGATCAGCTCAAAGACAAATTTACAGAGACTACTATTTGTTGGAGAAGTGTTTAAATGAAGATATAAAGAATCGTCACCATGACTACAAAAAGAAAGCATTTCCCATATATTTTGGCTTCCTCTTTGATTGTGGAGGAAGATGAGTATCAGAATAAATGCCGATGTGATATTAATCATGAGAAAAAGGATACACACAGGGACTGAACTCATCCATAGAATTTGCATGTACTTTTAAAACTCATTTGTTTAATCTATTCTTTCCTGAAGACAGCTTAGCAAAAGGGTGGGTTCAGTAAGACTTTAAACTTGCTGGAAATGCTTTACAGCATCTTATGCTGTGCTTGTCCAGAGACAAAGACTAATTTTGGACTTAACTGGAGTCCTCTATAGGGTTTTTAGAGGCAAACACATGAAATTTTCCTCTTTTATCTGATGAAGATGACACACGCGTGATACTTACAACAAAGTCTGTGGGAAGATCTGCCAATATCTGCTGGAGAAAAAATCTCAGCAAAGAACCAGACAACAGGGAAATGCCTGTCTGTACTTTTTCTGGCCAGATTGCATGTAAGATTCACATAGACACAGCATATAGATAAGGCAAGGGACGCACATTTGCTGCAGAAGCTGGTTTGTCTGTTGACGTTGCCTCTGTAGCAGTCTCATCCTGACCGTATGCCAAAGAGCTCCTGGCAGATGCTCAGCTCAGTGAGCCCACATTGCTTAGCAGCCACAGTTTAGCAAATCCTTGTCAGAGGCAGAGTCAGACTGTGAAGGTATTGGTTCAGAAGGGATCTAGCTGCAGAGGTAGATGATGATTCCATTAAGAAAGAAAACGACAGCTACAGGTTTAAACAAGCAAAGCCAGTCTTGTGCAAACCATGCTGATCTTTGGCACGACAGACAGCTAATTAGTCCCAAACGATGGTATGGTAATCAAAAAAATGGTCCCAAAGGGAATTCTGAACGTTGTCTTTCAGAAGGAGAAGCAAGTTCTGTAAAAATGCTCAGATGCTCCTGAACTGTAGCTACACTGTAGGAATATTGCATGTTTTGAATGGGATTTTGAAAATTGATACAAAGTCATAATATGTGGAGCTCTGGTGTCCAGTTGCTGTATGTGTAACACATGGGTTATAATAAATTGTTAGTATAGGGCACAGGATAATTGTCCTGGTTCTGGCCCAGACAGGGATAATTTTTGCAGTAGCCAGGAGGGTGCATGGCCAGGACCCTGGAGATTATTCTATGCCACCTCCCATCCTTTCTGGGGATGGGGGAATGTCTCTCTTCAGGGTCAGGATATTGCTGGGCTCCACAGTGAGCATTTTCATGTGAATCGCTTGCCTCTCCTGTACACTTTTCTTGCAATATTGTTGCTGTTATTGTCCATTTTCTTACCTCACTGCTGTTTATAGTAAATTGTTCTTACCTCAACACATGATCTTTACCTTTTGCATCTCCAACTCTCCTCTCTAGCCCACTGCGGGGGGAAGGGGATGAGCAGGGTGAAGTGAGCAAGCAGCTCACGGCTTAGAGTGGTTTCAGTGGGAACACCAAATTGAAGAATATCATTCCTAAACCATCACAATATTTTTACACACAGTTCAGAGTTTTTTTAAAGCAGACAGCTGATTTTTGGCAACGATGCCAGGCTGTTCTGCAGGATGTCAATTACTGGTTTTGGAAACTTCCACTGATAGAAATTCCATAATATTCCAAGACAAGTTTCACCCTCTGTACAAATCAAAATTGTGCCTAAACTAAATATAGTTTTCTATAATTTAGGAGCAGTATTTCTTGTCTTTTCTACACAGACAAGGAATTTAGCCTTCATTTGCAAACTTTCCTATATTTCGGGACTGAAATTTTTTTGTATAACAAGTTACCCTAAATTATTTTTTTCTTATACATTTGCTTAGTCCTGATGAGATAGCCAAATGGAGTCCTTATATGCTGTCAGGGTGGAATTCTTCTCAACTGCATAAACCTAAATGTGTCTGTCACGTCTCTGACACACACTCACACATAGGGCTGAAATGCTGTATTTATAGACAATACAAAGTCATGGCAATCCATACGAGTCACTGGAAACGTAAGGCCTGATTTAGCTGCCCACACATCGGTGCCTAATGTCATCTGAAACACCCCATGTGTCCGAAAGATCCAGATGGGACTGCCAGGTATGACACAACTCCAGCCTGAAACCTGGGTTGTCTTGAAGTGGGATCTGGATGTCACGGAATCCAGCCCAGTGTAGCTGTTCATTTGACAGTATATGCTGAATTTCAGGTGAGCTGAGCAGCCCTCTGGGCTCCACTGGCTGCAGTTATCTAAGACTCCCTTCCCTTGCCCTCACACACGGATGCCAAGGGCCATTTGAGATGCTGTAGCACACCCAAGCCACACAGATGTGACCTCAGGGTATGGCACAGGCCAATGGTGACATGTTTTTCTGGAGGGCAGGCACCAGATTATGGGGTATATCAAAGAGTGCTAGACACCCACTATGAGTAGCTAAGCTGGACAGGTACTTAGGTATTTTTCATCAGCTCTGCTCTCTGACTCATCGATTTCAATATTGTACATGTGATCATTTATATCTACTTTAACGTGTTATTTTGTTCTTGTCCCATTTTGCATTGCGCTCTATTTGCTTGTTACTATTTTCTCCTCTTCAAATCATTTTGAATTCCAGCTCTGTGCTTCAATGTGCTTCAATCTGCTCTGAGTTTGGCATAATTTGTAAATTTAATAAACATTGTCTCTATTTCACTGTCCATGTAATTAATGAAAATATTAAATTATGCCAGTTTCAGAATAGACTTCTTTGGAACACCACTTGGCATGACCTTCTGTCTTGTCTTTACGACACCACAATACCTTTTTTTTCAGTATGAATCTAACTGATTTTACATGCAACTCACAACATTTTGATATAAATTACTTTCACTAATTTGTAGTGAGAATATGACGTGCAGCAGTGTCACACATACTACTTATATTATGGTATATGACAAAAACCCTTTTTTCTTCCTAATAGCAGATTGAAGTTTCTTTGGAATTGCATAATTTGTTCTTAAATCTGTTTTGGATGCTACTTAGCCTCTTGGTCTGTTCTGTATCCTTACCAACAGACAGTATGTCCCTGAAGTTTTCTGAATCTGAAAATATAATGATAGCCCTATGACATTCTGGATATTCCTTCTTCTATGTAATCTTTGTATTTGTCCTGTTAATAATCTGGAAACTTAGCTGTCCTGCACTAATATTTTTTTATTGCTTCACTAAGTTGAAGTCTCTCAGCTTAAATTTCACCAGGTCTAGATGAGTAATTTACAAACTAGGAGGATATGACTTTAATTTCTCAAATATGTGAACTTCATCAGAGTGTTTGTTTGTTGGGTTTTTTTTTAGATAAGTGGTTTTAAAAGGACTTTTTGTTTGTTTTTCCCAGTGTAAATACTATCATTGCACAAATAACAAGCAAAGATTGACTAAAATAAGTCTGAAAGGATGGTTTATGGTTTATCCTTAATTATTTTTGACAGCTGAATATAAACTTGATTAACAGTATTGTTAACAGATGAATACTGGTTTTAAACATAAAACAAGGGTCCTTATATACTACAAGTAAGATATTGAAATAACTAGCCTGCTAAAAGTATTCTCAGTAGAAACATTCTAAAATAACAAGCTTGTAAATAGTAAGAAGCATTGCATACATAACACTGAAGTAATGTTAAGGCTGGGCCAGGCTTCCTATAGTTTTTGTGGAACAAAGAGAAAAAGAAAAAGAAGAAACTAAGACAGAAATGCCAAGCTGTAATAAAATGGTTTTATCAAAACAGTGCTGTCTGGTGCATACCAGATTCTCCTAAAGATGAAATACAAATAAACAAACAACTGCAGATAACGCTACATCATCTAAGCAGACTGGAAAACAAACTGTTGTATGGCCTGGACAGTCTGTTATACAGACTCAAGGCAGATCATAAACAAAAACAAGCTTCTGCAATTTCAAAGGAAAAGATGAGCCATGTTTATATATGCTTTAGAATTTCAATATGCAGGAAGCAAGAAATAGCTTATTAACTCTTGCTGCATAAATACGTCAGGAAGCAGCTTGATAAAAAGAAATCCTTCTGTCCCACTTGGATATGAAATAAGAGAAAAGAAATTCAAACAATTTTTCTATTACACATAAATATTGGGTAATTTGAAAATGGTGCCTTTCCAAGTGAACCTTGGGAAACTGATGTCATATAGGAGATATTCCTTTCATAAGGAAAGAATCACCCATAGGTGATTTTTGTTTAGGAGTGAATCAAGGGAAGTTCATATTATATTGTCAGAAACAAGCTGCAGAAATTACTCCAAAACTTCTGGGTAAATGCAAAAGACTGTACATAAATTACCATAAGGTGTTGGAATAGCTTGTTTCCCATTCTGTGTGAGCCCTCTCTGTTATAATATTTAAGATCTTATACAGATAAACTACTGAGTATGTCTCAAGTTTTTAATCTCTTGGGAAAAAGGGGAGAAAAATATGTGTAAGGTTGTCCTGAATGAAATCTAGAATATATATCTGAATGACAAGGTGCTGTAAATATTAAGGGAATTGGAAAATTCACTGGAAAGTTCACCAAATGGATTTTTTCAGTGAATATTATCAAGGAACTTCTCTTTTTGCACCTATGTGATAATTTGGTTATTTTATATTAAATGCTTTTGAGAGAGTTGTTTTTGAACTTCAAACTCTATAAATTATTTAAAAGTTTCATTAAGAAACTTTCTACTCTTTGCATGGTTTATTTGGTTTTAAGATATAGAGACTATATCCAGTAGTCAGAATATTTTCATCTCAGTTTATTTTTTATAACACATTCTGTCATTTGAGTCGTAACATAGGTGGGGAAAAAATAGTGTGGGAAAGTTTTAATAATGTGAGCCTCAGTTCCCAAGCTTTCCAGTCATTTGTGACAAAATGATAAGGAAAAGATAGAAACCCAGCTCATGGAAGAGAGGGAGACAATGGGAAGGATGTAAAGCTAAACTGATTCCTTATCCTTTAAAAACATTGAGTTGGGCACATTTTTGTTAAAAAAACCCCAAACAAACAAAATATCTAGTTTCTAGTCCATTGTTAAATATTTAAAGTATTTGTAAAAGAGAATTGTTGTTCTCCACCTTGCCATATTACTGAGTTTAGAAAATTTATTCAGCTGCTGTAATATAGTCCTAATATGAACCTGTGCTCTAAGAGAGAATTCAGGTATACCAAGAATAATGTTTTTCAGATAATGCGGTATTTTTGCAGCCCACAAGATAAAGACTTTCACAGAGAAAGAATCTCAAAATAACATATATGTATTATTTAATATGTATGATGTAAAAGAAAGTATTATTTACACGGTACAATTATAATTGTAAATGTAAAATAAATATGAGTTTTATAATTTTCCTTGGCTAATATAAAAAACTGATTCTAAATCAAAAGAGGATTAAACATTATATGTGTTTATGCCATCAGTGAATTTCAATAAAAATGAGAATATGTTCAGTTTTAAGCACATGCTTTTTCTTTCATTTTTCTTTTTTAAAAATTGTTTTACTGTGATATTAAGTGTCTGCATAAGAAGCAAATGAAAAGAGTTTAAGAGTCAATATACAGGAAAACAACTTTTAATATAATTGGCATTTAAGTAATTCAATAGCTGTTAATATGCCTATCTTCTTGATGGTTGAACTCTGCTGAACTTCTGATTGATGTTTTTTGATTGTTTTGATCAGCATAAACCCGGACTTGATTAACGAAAATATACAAAGGAAACGCCTTTACCTGTTGGGGTTCAAGATTTACTGTACTAGAAAATTAGAATAAATGTAGCACCTTAAAATATGAATTGTATTCATTAATATTTGATTTATTATTTCTTGGTACATTTTAGCATCATATGAAAAATCCATCAATTAACCTTTGCTAGGCCTAATAGGCTTCATTTAAATTTTGTAATTTCCTATTTTTCTTAAAATTGCATGTTCATAAATATGTTGAAGTTTGTGATTTATCTAAACAACCTGAAATTAATGTTTGCACAAGATGCATGCTACAGTTAACTGATGAATTACCTTTATTTAGAATATGTATTTTATACTTTACTCAGTCTAGTGTTCACAGATCTTGCAGTGTTTTCACACTACTGAGGTTAATCTGCCTTATTTGACTGCTGACAAAGTATGGAATTTTAATCTGTTATTGTAACAGTTTGAAATGAAGAGAAATTTGTGTCATACTTTTATTGCTGCCGAAGTTGCTGCCAGAAAATCTGATTGAAAGTACTGAGAGAGCAGCCATGAAGAGGAAAGTGCAAGCAGTCTTCCATTCTCTGTATTATGGCCTGACACGTATTAGATCAGTGTCTTTTTGTACAACAGACAGTCTGCCATAATGAATACCAATTTCATGCATGTTACGCACAGGCAAGTCTTATTGCTCACCTTTTCCTACAGTTTTCTTAAAAATCGAACTGGATTATGAGGTCTACTTCAGTTGCCACATTCTTAGCATGAAGTAAAAAGACATTTTGCTCAAATCTTCCCTGGAAAAAGCTTAAATTTAGAAATATATTCCTTTGAAAAAATTAACTTTTTTTTTTATGGAAAAGAAACTCAGGTGTGCAGACTGAAAAGCTGCCACTTTGCACTGCTAACAGGTCTCTGACTTGAATGATAAGGGGATCAGGACTTGCCAGCCTGCCACAGAGACACTTTCCAAGCAATTTAGATGCAGCCTTACTTACTGAACTCCACATTAAATGTAGATAGATTTTTTTGCTCCATATATTTTGACTGCATGTTCTCCAGGGCTGTGCACAGAAATATGACAAGCAATTCAGGTGCCTAACATGGGTAACTGGTGTCTTTTTAGATGCCATACAGTGTATAAAACAGTCACACAGGAGTGGCAGGTATGACACAGGGCCTGAGAGTGACTCCTGTCTTTTCCAGGGACATCAGCAGGCCAGATAAATTTTTTAGGGTGTCTCTAAAAGCATAGAGTACCTCTGTTTGGGCTCCTGTATCTCCTCACCTGTGAAAAATATTATATAATATTTTCCCTTTGTGGATGTGACTGGTTCTGCTTTTCCTGGTTCTAACTACTCACGTTTGTGATGTTATATTTGTTTGCTGTAGAGTTGATCATAGTGTCACATTAGGTCACGCTGTGATCCCGCTGTGATCAGAAGTCTCCCAAAGTGTAAGTGGAGTTGCATTAACTCCAGTCCACATATTTTTATGTAAATTTGTCTATTGCCAAAGAATTTGAGTATGAGAATAGAAGAAACAGAATTCCCCGCTCCCTGCCTCCATTCCCAAGAAGAAAATCGAAAATACTTTGTGGCTAAAAGCCTTACTGCTGAGGTACAGCAGCTTTTTCCATAGACATATTTTCATCCCAAGATGCTCAGTACACAGCACAAAAGTCTGATCTGAAGCTGATCTGGGCTAAGCTTTCTCCCCATGGTTTTAAATAGATGCATATTTATGGAGCTGTTCAGAAAAAGCAATATGTATTGCACATATATTCTGATTCTCATGTTTCTCCTTGCAAAGGAGAAATCCCAGTCTTACTCACTATGTTTTCCACATATTTTGCCTAAGTGACACAGAACATATACAAGCATAGTAACTTGTATATATATGCACAGTAACTGCTGACTTACTTTGCAAAACAAAGACTTTTAAATAGTTACCTAAACACTTTCTTCATAGACTATGACATAAACTACCTCCAGGAACCTAATTTTAACTTTTCTTGTCCGGTGATTATACACATTCCCGTGTAGCTCTATTGTTAGTGAAGTGCAAGGAAGTAAATATTTCTTTACAGATGTCTACTTTCCAACACAGGGTTGAAATTTCATGTTCAGTAGGACCAGCTGTCAGAAAACTTTATCTTCTGATCAAAGACGACTGTAAGTGAGTATCCCAGAGGAGCAGTATCCAGGAGGCCTGACCTCTAGGAACATTCCTGACGTCGGTCTGTCTGGTTACCTTGGCAAGTCATTTCACCACCCTGTGCTTCAGTTTCTCCATTTGTAAAGAGAGGGACACACACTTTGTTGAAAGCTTTGACAAAGATTTTGTTATTCTGCAGACCAGCAGAATGTCAAGACCAGTCTTTCACGCACCAGAGAAAGGTACTAAGCATTTTTTTGATGATTATATCTGTATAGCCTGTTATATTGAAATGTGTAAAATTGCAAAAAAAATGGGGATCACCATTTTTCTCTTTTACCCTGAAGGTGGTAAAAATAACTTATTTTTCAGCAGTGAGAGAAAAAGCAAAGCTAATTAACAGGAATGGTTATAAGTTTGACAGCTTGAAAGAGAAACTCAATTAAAAGGATAAATTAACTGGATTTCTAGATTCTGACTTGCAACATAACCTAATCAAAGAAAAACTGTGTGGAAATCCTACCTTTCAGCCCCAGTTCAGTTTTGAGATTTTTGCATGTTATGAATATAGCATTTTTATGATGGTATTGCTTTTGTCATATTTGTAAGAAATCCCAGGAAATCATGGTTTTATAATGAGTGCAAGCCAAAAATGTGCATAGGCCCCAAATCCTTCCTGTTTTCTGTGGCTTCTCCACAGCTACTTTGCATTTTACTGTTTTTATACGAGTTCTATGTAAAAGTCTAAATTTAAGACATAAAAGTTAAGCAAACTAAAATTAAAACAATTTCTCTCTTAACATTTTTTGTAAGCAACACAGTGCAATTTTCAAGGAAAAATAATCTCTACTGTTATTCTCAATAATGTATTTAACTGTCTCACCCATAACTAAGTTTAGATGTCACTGCTAAGATTGGTTATTCTAGCTCTCAGTCACTGTGCAAAGGAGTGATTTTTGTACTGCCTTCACCTTACATTTTAGCAGAATCTTCCTCCACAGGACATGTAACCAGCTGCATTAAATTATAGTTTACACAGGATACAAATAATTCCTTCCTGACTGCAGCACAGTATCAGAGTATATCCCACAAAGGGAGATCTGATTAGCCTTATCTTTATCTCAGCTACTATAGTTAAAAATATTATCACTGGGTTTAAATTTATCTGTCTGTTCTTTTAAGACATAGTTGCAAACAAATCTTTCATGATTTTCTGCAGTACTAATTATATTTGCTCAGACTATTTGGTGTAGAAGCATATTTTATAAAACAATGCATATTTGTCTTCTATTTTCTTTGTATTATGATGCTGTGGTGTTTAACATACTGCAAGACAAACCAGATTACAGTAACTTTTTTTTTGTTTTCACTTTTGTTTTATGTTGTATCAATAACCTGATCCAGTTTCCTTTCAATATTCCTCTTTCTCTGACCAAATAATTTAACCATTTCCATGTTTTTATTACATGTAAATTCTACTATACATCTAAGACACCTTTACTGACCCCAACTGGACCTATTTCACTCTGAAATATGTCTTAAAGTCTTTATGTGTAAACTAGTTTAGCATAAAGGGCATAATGATTTCTGACTGTTGCAGGCCACGCAGTCAATGGTCTGTGAACTCAATTTTCTCTAAGTAAACTACAGTTAGGTCATCGAAGCTGTGAAATAAAATATTGGAACATCTGAATTGTAATAGTACTCTAATTGTATATTTATTCCTTTCAGTATGAAGCTTTGAGCTTTTAAAGTTTTGAACTATTTCCTGTGAGGTCTCTGACAGAGTTGTCAACATTTGCTGGTTCCATGGTCTGCAAATAATAAATAGTGAAATCAGTTGTACCTTGTCTAGCACATAAAGATCAGCTTCATGGTTTCTGTGATCAGTTTTTTTGGGAGCATATAAAGGTCATGCAGAGTGGCTTTTGAACCTAAAATGAGAGTTGGGTGATCTTTTAATTCAGATCTTGGGAGGTCTTTTAATTCAGAAACCATGAACTGTCAGAAACCATCTGGGTCAGCTACTGCCGGAGTTGTGCAAGTTCCCCAAGGCTTGATTCCCTCAGTTGCTAGAGCATTTCTGCACACACCCAGCCTGGGTATTTGGCATCCTCCAGCCAAGGAACCAGTTCCAGAAGCCAGGGCTGGATTTTTTCCTATTTACAAATGTAGGCATGGACACTGTAAAGATGCACAGAGAAGCCTGTGATATGTGGCTTTGTTAAAATAATATGAGGGACAAAAAACCACAATAAACCAAGATCAGTCTCAGGATGCATTGAGGCTGAGTAACCAAGATGATCTAGGTGTCTACCTTAGAATGTCATGCATGAGGATTTAAAAGTGTCCATTTCTTCCACAAGGCTAAATAAGGGAGCTTTTGAAGGTCGATTAAGATAAAGATATCTTCCTTTGACCAAATAAGTTCTATGTACTAGAGAAACATGTGGCTCACTAGAATTTTATACATTCTGGCACTGTGTGTCTCAGGTAGCATAAGTAAATATATTAACTATATTTAGTCAAATTACAGATATGCATGCATGCCCAAGAAATTTAGCAGCAGCCATTTTTTAAAAAGCAAAGAAAACATTATTGTTTCATAATTGTTGTTCATCTCCCATGTAATGGATTAATATTTTGTTCAGCCCAAACGCCTATAAAAATGTATCCTCCAGCCATATGGGAAGTTTCCTCAGAATCAAACATAGGAAAGTATGCACCAGAAAGTGGTGGAAAAAGAAAGAGGTAAAAGTGATAAATAATGCCACTCTGCAAAATGCAGAGACATTTTGAAAGATCCATTGCACTAGTTATGAAAAGTAACAGAATGACAACAATCGTGAGCAAACACAGGATAATGCTTTAAAACATGTCCCAAAGTACTGGGTTTATTTTTGAATATTAAAGAAAAAAAAAACATCCTGAGGCAGGATATATACTTTAAAGAGAGTACCATTTCCTAAGCAGGCACTTTTAACTGGCCTCTAGGTTATTCTTTTGCTCTAGTCACAGTATGGCAACTTCTGAAGAGGCTTCTAGGCCTTAGCATGAAAGTAATTTCCAGAAAGAAGCAGAATGATAGATCCTACTCTTGTCCTGGCCTTCATGATTTTCTTTTGGTCAGCAGGTAGCTGACAAGGTCAATTTTTGGACTGCCCTTCTAATATTCCTGATGCTGATGTTCAACCATATAGGAAGAGCAGATGAATTCCAAGTACCTTGAAAATATGTATTTTAATTGAAAAATCTGTCCCTAAAGTGACACCTCAGCATGACAAAAATTATATTCTTGCCTTCCAAAAATAGTTGCATAATTGGTATGTCTTAATACTCTTCTGTGCAGTATTAGAAAAGGAATGGGTTTATTTTCTTGTTCAATACTAAAGCTGGGAAGGTCTCACAGAGATATTCAGCAATTTCAACTAATTTTCTTAGATTGTTTTTTGGAAAAAAAAAAAAGAAAAGAAAAAGTATCAGTCTTGAAAAAAGATTGAAAAATTATTTGAGGTGATTTAATTCTGTCTTCCCTAGCTTGTATAGCAGCTAGGCAATGTATAGCAGCCTGGGCAAAATAAGAAATATCAAGGTAATAAAGTTCATTATTGAAGTTATGCCACTGAAATGACAGTGGTAATAATGAGAGAGAAAGAGAGGAAGAGACCTAATGCAGTAATTATTACTAGTTAGACTGCCTTACATTCTGAGAGATTATAAGGAAACAAAAAAATAAATTATGTCTATAGAAATAATTACTACTAATTCATAAGAGAAGGAACTCACAAGGCAAAGACAGTGGTAAGGCTGATCTTCCACATTTTTCTTACAGAAAACATACCAAGAAACCCCTTTCTGCCATTTCCAAGGCTGCCAAATACTTTTTCTTTGCTCTTCTTTGGAACCATATTCATAATCGATGGACCACATTTGGCTATCACAGTCTGTTTTGGGTAGTCTATGTACTCCAGAGTATTTTCCAAACTAATTGTGCCACATTGCTCACTGGAAAGATTCACACTCTCTTTTCAGATAATTTCCTCTGACCCAAAGTGTCACAGCCCGCTAGTGAATTAAAGCAGTACATGAGTGTTCTCTGGAAAAAAGGGATAAGTGCCTTGGAAATGCTCAAGTCTGAACTGCTAAGCTCTTACTCTCTAAACTGAGGGAAAATGGCCACTGCTTTTTAGGAATGACCCCGGGTCTCTTCTAACTTCCAAATATAGACCTCACATAAATGTACCAGACTACACCGTTCAAAGGACAATGTTCTCACTTTCAATAGAAGAGATGATTGAATTCCAGAGCAGGGATGAGTTCTGTGGATTCTTTTAATTCATTAGGATAGATAGAATTGCTGCTGATTCTCCCTACTGCTCAGCTCAATACTTTGTGAAAAACCAACAGACACAGTTAGTTCTAAAGAACCATATAAAAGAAATAATGATCTTTCTCAAGGCACCAAAATTTTTCACGATGCCTAGGAGGCTGGGAGACTGCAAAAGGGGAACCTCCTTAGAGAGTTATACATTAAAGACTGTTGTCCAGTTTGAAATGTGAGTGAACTACGTTATTTGTGCAAATTTCTATTGAACTAAGAGTTCTGGGTGCCTTTGTTGAACTCAGGATCATGAGCTACTACTTTTGAACTAAATTCTAATGTATGCTCTCTTCCTCTTCTCATTGTAAAGATGATAGCAGAGAGGAGGAATTAGATATACTTTTCTTCTTTTTGGAGTAGATGGTGTCACTGAAGTTAACTTCTCAGTCAAATTCCTGGTATATGAAGGCAAAAAATTAACAATATGCCACACAATGCAGTGACTCACCTCCTTTGCACTGCTTTAGTTCATCTTGAACATCCCTTCCAGACAGACTAGGAAAGTTCTTTGTTTTCATACATATGAAATCATCAGGAAGGGTTTTGTTTGGACTATTTTTTCCATTTTGTTTTCTTTCCTTTTTTTTTGTTTGTTTGTTTATTTTCCCTGTAAAAATGGAGTAGAGAAAAATAAGTCTCTAAGGATTACAAACCTTGATTTTGGCATCATTATGAGTTGGTGAATGGAAAGAGGGCAGCTGGATTTAAATAAATTAGACAGACAAAAAAGGCACGGAAAAAATAAAAACTCCTAAATCTTAAAAAACTTATTTTAAAATATACTTTAAAACTCAATGCAATTGAAATCCAAAGAAACAGAGAAATGTGAATACAAATATTCTGTTGACTTACAGGTGATTTATTCTTTGTTTTTTCTGGAGATGGCTTTGAGAATCCTAGAATTTCCAGATCATAAATCTAACACCGGTAGATATTTTGGGAGTAGAATAAAACTATTCTTAAATACTATATAATGACCAAAAAACCTTTTGACAAGTTTATGTAGTTCTGAATTTCAGTGACTTTCACATGTTCTAAGTGAACCTTCAGCATTCATAATAGCAAGCTCTCAATTGCCCTATTAAAAATTCAGGTTCTTATGCCTTGGGAGTTCTTAAGTTTGGAAATTTAAATTATGTCTAATTGATTGTCTCACAATCATTAAGTAATATTTACTGTATTTGCTGTTGAAGGAGTATACAGCAACACCTTGAATTACCCTTTACTCCTGAACATTTGGTGAGTATTGAACTTGAGTGTGATTTAGATTTCCTGGCATTATGTGTGTCATGCTATTGTAAATAAATAGCTGCTTTAACTTTACTAGAGTACAAAGTTGAATGTCAAGAAAACCATATTTGCATTTATACACAGAATAATTACATGCTGATCAGAACAATGTAATTGGGGATACTAATGTAAAATTTTAACCAAGAGCTCATGTTTTTCCAGAAATAAAAAAGAAATCAATAGGAGCAAACAATGAAAAAGATGTTGAATGCTTACTGTCTGTTATGTGACGTGAAAAACTGAAAAAAATTCAAAATATCTGTAATGTTTTTCAACAGTTTATTCAAATTAATGCTTACCTGCTAAAAATATAATGTATTCTCTTTAATTTTTTTTTTTTTAGACCACTAACAATGCAATGAGGACCTGAAGATCTTGACTGACTTAATGCATTTAAATTTCCCTTATGAAAAACTGGATTTGAAGTGCTTGGAATTACAATTGAAGGGAATTGGATGGTTCAGCTCAGCCTCTAATGGATTATGGTATGCAAGTCATCAACTTTATATTACAGTAAAAACTGTGATTTCCTTCCATATTTAGAAGAGGCTGAAGACCACCTTTTGATCCCAGAAAGAATGCAGAAAAGGAACTAATATCAACCTTCATTGAGTACAGTCTGTTTTGTGAGCACCCACTGGAGAAACCTTTACAAATATCAACTTCACAAGATGCAAATCATAATTTTACAATGCTGAAATGAAATGTTGATATGTAAGATGTTAGAAGAAAAGTTTCTGCTGTTGCTTGTCCTTTTTTTCTCCTTTTATTTTCAGATCCTTTTTGAATCCTGCATCTGTAACTGGAATTGTGTGAAGTATGGGGCATACTGCAGCTAAAAAATGAAAACTTTGAGACAGTAACAGATACCAGTTTTAAGAAGCAGACTGGCTTCAGCAGTGCCTATGTTTTTCCTTTGTAATATGTCTTCACTTTCTATAAGTATGAAATTTTCTGTCAGTTTTTGTGAAAATAGATAATACTAAGCTAATAGAAGAGGATAGTCATGTAAAGTGAGTTCACTAACATAATTCTCATTTTCAATCAGGCAAAAACAGCAGTGTCAATATAACTTCAATTCAGTATGATTCCTGTTTTGAATTTCAAGTACTCAACAAATGGCTCACAAGTAACTATTCTTAGAAACTGTATGTCACATTGCTACATAAAGTTATATAGGGAAAAACAGCTCTTAATTAACTCATAAAAAGAAAACTGAAGCAAAACCCTTCTAATGGGATAATTTTATATGAATTGTGACTTCAGCTTTAATTTTTAGAAATAGGATTTTTCTGGTTTGCTGTGATACCTATAAAATTTCAGTTTCTGTGTTTTGATTGGTGCTAAGATGACCAAAACATGAGTTTAGCCTATATATTCAGCAACTCAGCCTTTTAGCTGCTTGCATCAAAGCAGGAAGCTTGACATCAGAAATCCTGGGAAACTTAGATCTGTGCATTTTTGTTTTAAACAATTGCTTTGGTTTTAACCTGGGGATAATAAGTAACATATTGTAGGTAAATATCTCTGTGTACTGAAGAAAATGTTTGCATCAAACCTCACACTGGGAAACTGCAGAATGATGTACAGCCCGAGATGATGTGACTTAGGCTCACTTAGGTGAATCCACCATGAAAGCTGAAAATCACTTAGAGGGGTTAAACACAAATGATATGCCATTTTACTAATCTCTCTAATCCTCAAAAGATTCCTAGGATGTTTTCAATTTTCTTTAAAGACATTTTCTTATTGCTCTACCATAGCAAGTATTTGATTTGAATAAATAAGGTAGAAACTGCAGTATCAGAGGGAGGGTATTCCTAGTATCTACTGATGAACCAGGGATGAGGCATACTGAAGATTAGCCTCATTAACCATATTTATAAATGCAGGTGAGGAAAAAGAATCACAGAATGGGTAAGGCTGGACCACAGTGGGTCATCTCTCTGCTCCAGCAGGGTCATCATAGAGCATTTGGCACACCTTTGCATCCAGACGGTTCTTGACTATCTCCAGTGAGGGAGACTCCACCGCCTCTCTGGGGAATCTGTTCCAGTGCTCAATCACAGCACAGTAAAGAAGTTCTTCCTCATATTCAGGTGGAACTTCCTGTACGTCAATTTCTGCCTGTTGCCTCTTGCCCTATTGCCTGGCACCATGGAGAAGATCCTGGCTTCATTGGAGACATGCATGAGGTCCCCTCTCAGTCATCTCTTCTCAAGACTGAACAGGCCCAGCTCCCTCAGCCTTTCCTCATAAGAAGATGCAGATGGGACCGCTTCATTCATACCATTTCTAAACACTAGGACTACACAGAGTCATAGAATGATGACAAATTATGTTCTAGAAGACAGCACAGAGCTGTGATGACCCACAGGTACATTTTTTCTTTATACACTTGTTCTGGTAAATCTGGAAAATGACACTAATAACTTCAGCCACAAAAAATAGCCAGGTTATTTTTATATTACTTGAATGCATGATCTGGTCTCTTTTAAATTGTGGGAAAATTTTCTGGTTTTCACATGAACTTAATGTGTTCTGATGCCTGGGGAGGCCACCTAAAAACAGAAACTAGACAAGAATAAGGGAATAAAGGTAGGCATTTATTTGATGGGTCTTCAAAATAAACCTTGGGCAGTCAAAAGGTTACATCCAAGATGGACCCTGGGTCACACATTCTTCACACTTTTATAAGTTTGGTTCATTTGCATACCAGGATCAATTCTCCAATTACAACCCCAGTTAATGATGTAACTACCCCAAGTTTACCCTCTTCTTCAGAGGCCTTAGCTTACAAATTTTGGGGCCTGGGACAATTTAGGTGTCCTTGGAGAGCAAACTTGGAGACGCTTTGTTTTGTTTAACTAGCATGAGAAAACAGCAGCTAACAGACCACAAGAAATGTCAGTTACACTCTAGGCAGTACATGATTTGAAAAATATAAAAGTTAAAACCTAAGGCATCACTTCAGGAGAAGGATAGACTGGAAAAAGCATGTGAAAGTTAGTATGTAATTTCCTCAGATTTCTGACTGTATATTTTTAGTTACTGTATTTACCTCTGATTAAAGACCTTGAAGTCAGTTCCAGTCATCATCAGATACAACACCATCAGATTTATGGACAGCCAGATACTGCTGCTCTTAATGTCATTCTCTTAATCAGACTACCTTCCAAAATGAACTTCCATGGCTTTAGTTCCTGATTTTAAGACAAACATCAGAATGACCAACAGCATCTGCAAGTAAGCCTATATTTATAGGCTGCATTTTAGTATTTAGTGTTTCTCAGAACACAGATAACATCCTAGTAAGAAAATCTGAGCTAGATTTGTTACTAAATGAACCTAGAGGATATCTTCAGTAAAAATATAGTAAGAAATAAAACATGCTGTTAGCTAAACCTTGATTTTATGGGCTAGAAAGAGATTATCTGTCTAGGCCCTCTGATGATGGCTTTCCGTAGAAGGCCTTAGGCTCAAACAGTGGACTTGTGATTGCCATGGACTCTTATAGCCACTGTACCATTTCAGACAGGACATAAGAATACATTGATGTGAACTCCATGAACATATTTGAATGACATGAAAACCTTTTTGGTGTTTTTGCAAGCCCAAGAGCTAGATTCAGATTTCTCTCTCCTTGCTCCATCATAATGTGCATTTCCAAAACCTTAGATCATTTCCCTATTGTATAACATATCCAGGTTGGTGTCTGCTTTCAGAACACATTAACAGTCTTGTTCTGAAACAGTTTTCATGAAAGCATTTTCTGACGAGCAGGCTATTTTTAAACTGACGAGTTTTTTCCTTCATTTATCTCCACTACAATGGACCATATTATACATTTTTTCTTCCAACCTGTGCTTCTACATGCCATCTCCACCTCATTCACAGAATTTCAGTGAAAGTAGCCAAATCCTTCTGAGATCTCTAGTCCAGATCTTCCATGGAACAGCAAATATACCTTTACCCACACACCAATACAAAATTTAAGAAAAAGACAATGGAAGACTGCTAACAAATTCAGTGTTGCACAATACTGGTTCCCAAGGCCACAATTACCACACATTTAAATTATACTTATTTATAGCAGTGATGACCACATGAATTTTGTACGGGGTCTGTCTGAGATGGAGTTAGTGTTCCTCACAGGAGCCTTCACAGCGCTGTGCTTTGTACTGGTAGCCAGAAAGGCATTGGTAGCACACCAGTGTTTTGGCTACTGCTGAGCTGTGCTGGCACAGCACCAGTGCTGTCTCTCCAACATTTCACCTTCCCACCAGCAGGTTGGTGGTAGGCAAGATGCTGGGAGGGGACGTAGCCAGAACAGCTGATCCAAATTGACTGAAGGGATGTTCTGTACCATATGACGTCTATTCAGCAAACAAATCTAAGAGAAAAGGGTATGAAGGGGAAGCTTTTGATATTTTAATGTCTGTCTTCCAGGGCAACTTCCATGTCTACTGAAGCCCTGTTTCCTGGGAAATGTCTGGACATCACCTGCTGGGAAACAGAAAATAAATCTTTTATTTTTGTCTGCTTTTGCTTTATTAAACTGCCTTTTTCTTGACCCATGAGGGTATTTTTCTATCTTATTCTCTCCCTCTTCTGTCCTGCTGAGGAGAGGAGTGATAGAGCAGCTTGGAGAGCACCTGGCATCCAGCCAAGGTCAACCCACCACAAGCATGGACAAATTTTCATCTCATTTGTTACTGTAATATGACATGTAATAATTCTGTACATGAAGATATTTCAAATAGTCGGTTTCTCTTAATGTCATTGGACACTGGCTTTGCAATAAAGAGCTGTTGATTTCTTGTAAAATAAATCTTTGCCTATTGCCAGCAAAATAAACAAAATTAATTGTCTATTGAAGCTTGAGACTTTGTAAAAGACCTTCATAGAGTAGTTGAATCCAGAGCATTTTCAGAGGCAAAACTCTACACTGTAAAGAAAGTATATTTAAATGAAAAAAAAGTATTACTTTTGATAAGCCTTCAAGGGAGTTCATTTCAGAATAAATCTGTGCACAACTATACCTATTACCTGCCTAAACTTCTGTCTCTCAAAAACCTGATGCATGGTAATTTTCTTGTATTGTATGCTACATAGTAAAATGTGTATTCTTCTTAACACATAATTGGTTCTCTTGGGGCTTACACAAATTGCAGTTCTTATACACCTGTGGCTAACACAAAGTAAATTTGAGTATTAAAAGCCTTAGGATCATGTCAATCGCTACAAGCTGCCCACTTGTGATAAGTATAGACTTGCCCTTTGAATGTTTTATTAAGCTACTAAATAAATAAATTAATAAATCCTCCTACCCTGCAACTCAAGATCCAAAGATGTGTTAATTCTATGTCTGAGATTAAACATGCAACGCATTGAAAAACATTTTATACAAATATGTCCATGTTTAAGATATTAATGCTGAGTTTGGAGCTGGAAACTGCAGAATTGGGAAGTCTTATCTTTTGAGAGATTCACTCGAAATGCAGAGAAAATTCTTATTTATGCTCACCTGTTCACCCTTTAAGAGGAAGGCTTCTGTATGTTTCCCCATAAGGATAGGTATGAGATATTAAAGTAATTACAGAATCAATATCAGAAGATTGGTTAGAGTTGTTCATCTGAATAATAGAAATAAATTTAAGAATAGTGACATTTCTTTGGTTGAAGGAAAACTACAGTACGTGACATTTAATTACTACATAGGGACCTTGTAATCACTACTCAGTCAAGCCAGAAAAGATGAAATGCTGTCAAGATCTTCAAATCAGAGTATGACTAATTAATGAAAATCTGTTGTCAGTTTTGAGGTTTAATCCCCAGGTTGGATGACTATTTTGTTCTATCTCAATGAATGACTGTTCTTGGCTAGATCTAGCAATTCCATGAAAAATTTCTCCTGTACCTTCAGCAGCATCAGAGTGGACTATAGGATCCTGCTTTTCTAGATGGCTGGTTTAAACCAGACCTGGGAGAGGATTGAATTGCTTTGGTGTGTGTGAAACAAGCCTTGTGATATATGGCTGTCGACTCATGAAAAGAGACATTAGAGCTACTGGTGTTTGCCATATCTTTTGGAAATCACAGCCAAGTAATCTAGCATAGATACATTCAAATGTTGAACTATTATCTTTATGGTAAGATTAATTTTATCTGACTTTTAAATGCTGTGGTTTTATGTGAATTAAGAGAGGACACCACAGATCAGTAAATTGTCACTTTATTAAGTACTGTATTTACTTTTGAAAATCTATATTTCTTACACACATTTTAAAAGCCAATTTTTAAACTTATAATTCAAAATACACTTCTTTGTGTATATCTTCTCCCTCTTATATCATTACTCTGTGAACAGTGGCATACTGTAGGAACTGTCCCCATATGTTAAAGTACTGGGATCAGTCCAGGAGAAATAAAAAGACCATATATGCTAAAGCATGTGTGTAGGAAGCATTTTCAGTTGTTCACACTGTTATAAAGAAAAAAAAAATCATTCTTTTGAAAAAATAAGAGGAAATGCCTATTTGTTAGCTGTTAACACCTTTTTTTTTTTTTTTGAGGAAAGAAATGTGCAGTAACACCTTTGGGAGAGGGGGAGAAAAAGGGGGGAGGGGATGGATAGTAGAATTTTATTGGAAATAGACGGCTTTGCATTTCCTGGAATTCCTATAGAAATATATAAAGCAGTTGCAGGTATTTGAAAAGCTCCCTTGCTGTACTGCAGTAAGCAGATGATTTGTTTCAGCTTAGCTAATAGGCTGGTATTTGCCCATCTTTTGGACTCTCTTCTAGAAATAAATTACATTCCATGATTTCTTTGCCCTCTTGGTCCCATTACACTGTGGGTTTGTGTTCTGGAGGGAGGAAAATGTGCACGTCTGTGTTTGCGCATGGGTTAAATCTGTCCTAAAATTTAACTGGAAATGGTCTTTGGATGCAATGGTGTTAGCTTTGGAGAACAAAAGTCCTGAAATTAGCTTGCTTTTAAATATATGTTTGAAATTTCAGTTCTTTTCCTATCTAAAGTGGAAAACCTACTGACTGCATAAGTGATGGAATTTAAAAATGCTCTCTACCTGCATGGTGTGTACATCGATGGGAAGGCTCTTTACTGCATAGATAAAATAGTGAGATAAAGGCCTTAGTGGAATTATGTGATTAAGAGATGATGGAACTGTTGGAGTAACTCCAAGATGAAATTATTTGACTTCACCTAGATTGATTTGAAAATTAGTAAAAGAAACAAAAAAAAAAAAAAAATCCAGGAACAGAAGCAAATTACTATATTTAAATTTCAATTAAAAAATAAAGGAAATGGCAAGAGAAGAGGATATGATGTGGTTGAGTGGGAACCACAAAAATGTATAAAGCTGAGGAATGAGAGTGAATTTAAGACAGTCTGTCTGTGAATGGAGAGGGGAAAGGAAGAAAAACATAGAAATGCAAGTCCTTAGAAAAAGACCAAGTCTAGTAGGACTTAGCACTTATTGCTACTGGTAGTTGAAAGGATGCTTTTAAAGGTCTGTTGAAGTAGATAAGAGTTTTACATGTCATTTATCTGAAGCTGGTAGTATTTCAGATCTTTTCACTGATTACACTCAATTTTGAATCAAATTTTGAGACTCAATGTGTTCTAGTCTAGATATCTGCCCAGGATACTCTGTGATTCTCCAAAGCATATTCTGAAAATGTCCTCTATTAAATATTCCACTCCATTTTGTTGTTAACATATATTTGAAAGGCTTGGACACAATTTATCTGTCTTAATGTGTTCACTTTAAAATTTTTCACCAAGATCTGAGCTAGTCCCCCAGATTTTCTTTATAACTGATTTAAAAAAATCTGCATACAAAGATGACATTTCATTTCATCTTGAAATATACATTTAAAATATGCTAGATATATTGCCCTCCAGTTTTACCTGTTTATGAGATTAGAGTCACTAGCTGAAACTTTGGTACAAAGCTCAATCAAAAAAATCCTTACCTTTTTGTTTCATTATATGCAGTTCCTTTTTTTAATCAAACATAGGCTTAGCTTTCAGGAATATTTTTTACATTTAATTTTACCTATTTCTTTCCATCTGTTATCATTTAGATGTATTCTGTCAAATGTTTTTCATCTCATATTTCTTTTTGTTTCCTACACTTCTGCCATAAAATCCCACTGTGAGAGAAGCTTCAAGTAACCGTCTTAGCATTTGAGCCTCAGAGGTGCAGTGAAGGCAAAGTAAACCAGGAGTCTAATAAAAATTATATAATACAGAAACTGTAGAATCTTAAATTAAAAATCCCCGTGGAATAATGTTAATTTAACGTACAAAATTCCAATAGAAGCTTCTTAAGAAAGAAATATTCTTTTCTAAACCCTGCTTCAAGGCAAACAGATCTTTAAAACTGAGACCTGTTACCTGTGGATCTCTTGTGGGTATGTTGAGCTGGTATCTCAAGTATTCTTTATGGAATATCTGGATGGGGCTAAGATCCCATGCGTAGGCTGAAGCATCCACTGTTTATTACAAGTTTCTAAGCTCTTACGCTCCCAGAAGAAAGTCCAAAACTCTGCATTTAAATGAGAGACCATTTGTTTAATTTTCAATACATTCCCACTCCCATCACTCCTCATGCTTTTTAATAAAATATGTTCAACAGATCTTTCCATTTAACTAAAAATGTAGTTTTATATGCTGTAGTGAATGTCTCAGCTCTCTTGACTTCAAAGATTTTATACTCCACCTATTTCTTAAGAAGATGTCACCAGTGTCCACCTCTAGTTTAGTTCATGTGGGATGTATAAAGACAGCAGGGAACAACTATTCAACTATGTTATGCTTCCTGTAATTGTGTTCTACTTTCCTATTTTTCAATAATCTCAGGGAGGAATTGAAAAAACACATTGCAATGATTGCACATCAGTGTCTTATTCCCTTACTTTTTCTTGCAATAGATTTCTCATTTAAAGTTTCTATTTAATGAGATGGTGAGTACCTACCACAAGAATATGTTATATGTCATTGCCATACTTGTTTGAATAGAGATTTTTTTCTGAACTCCCTGCTGTGAAGGCCAGCTCTCTAATTTAAGTTTGAGACACTCATGTTTTCCATTCTATTAGTCTCTAAACTTTCAGCCATAAATTTAAGTGAAAGCACAACTGGAGTTTATAGCTCTCGAGATAAAAATCTTACGCTGTTAAATTTCTTAGGTAAAGAACCATTTTCTGCTGCTGGGCGTGTGAAACTCTGGCAAGGCTGGTGCAAGGTGTTTGTCATTCTACAGAGATGAGAAATTATTGATCTGCCCTTCATACGACAATGGAAATGGTGCACACTAGTTTCTATTCCCTGGATTCCGCAGTCCCAAGCCGCAGCCTGTGTTGCTGGTACTGGTCTTGCGCTTCACACCTGAGGGACTGCAGAAATCGCCAGCTGTGCAGTAAGTTACCCTCTTCTCACAGAGGGAGGTGCCTCATGTGAAACTTCCTCGTGCAAGACAAATCAGCAGAAGAGGCAGTCAGACCACCTGAGTTTAAGCCCATAACATCTGAGACATCCATCCTGTTTCCATTCCCTGAAAGGGAATCTTAACACTCAACTCCAAAAGGGACTAAGATGAATAGTGTGATGATCATTCCTTTTTGCACTGGTTGAATTCGAACTGCAAGATATTTCTGGATTTTTCTATTTTCTCTCAGTAGCTACTACTTTCTTGTTTCTAGGCAAACTTCCAGAAGCTGTGCATTGCTGTGCATCATTAAACTGTCCATAACTGCATCAGCTACAGCTAATTAATGTGTTATGCCGTGTACACAAAAACATAGCTAACAGTACAGCATTTACTAACAAGCAACAGAGAGCTTACGTAGGGGTTAACATCAGCCAATTGGTTCATTTTTTCCCAAAACATATACTCCTACTTGATAACACAATCCTCTACCATGTATTCTTCTAAATTATAAAGGCGAAACTAACTACAAGGGCAAATGAGGCAAGGAATTTATTTAACTTTCAATCTGCTTTCCTCTTTTACCAAAAAAAACAACCAACCAAAAAACCAAACCCAAAATTCATTTGACTTATGTTAGTGAAAGGTATTTTTGGCACATATCTAAATGTCTTTTGCACAGTAGGAAAGTGCGACAAAAGGACAAATAGTAAAAGGTTGAGCATGGTTCTACTGAGGCCTAGTTTGGGATACAGGGATGTAGGCTGTGTTCACAGCTTCAAAGGGAGAACTGTGCACCTGCTTTAGGGAAATACTAACTTGCAGCTGCATTGTACTACATTTCAATGGAATCCCACTGCTCTGATTAAAAGGTGCTGTTCCACAGCCGCATTATCTCATTCGCTTTGAACGGGAAAGCAGGAGACTTCATCAAAACAGGCCTCCCCATGGCTGCATTCTCAGAGCCACTCTCACAGCAGAAGCAGATGATGGGAATGAGAATTACTCTTTGCTAGAATTGTTAAATAAGTACCTGATAGCAAAAATGCTTTTCACCTCTTCTTTGTTCTCCAGTCTTATGGAAGAATTAGTAGTCCTGGAAACTATCAATAATGTCCTTCGACTCTCCCTTCTCTCGGCTGGGTTTCTATGAAAGTTCTGTCTGTGGGGACCATAATATTTTGTTAGACTTTCTTCCTGCCTTCTAAAAGTGAGTAGTATGGTTAATTATGAAATTTTGAATAGACCAGAAAGTAATTTGCAGGTTTTTTTCATAGTCATGAAAAGAGATGACAAATTCATTTTGTTGCTATTAATAGATCATGTTTTTATTTCACTTATTTAAATCCTGGCTGTTTTCACGACCATGTGAACCATGCCAAAGTTGCTAATTTAAAGATAAACAATTATTTCATTGAAAGTAAAATATTGTTGCAGAAATTTTGAACCACCTGAGAGGAGATGCCCATCATCCTGCTGCACTGGAGCTCAGCTTAAAAATACCTAATTTTCACAGGTAATGTCAGTGAAAAATAGACTGGAAATCACTCAATTTAATATTGTTAAGGCAAACAGGTTATTCAAATACAAGTGTATCACAGAAGTCTTCATCCAAAGATCTGATAACAAAGATACTGTATGCTATAGGCAGGCACTTTCGAAAAAGTCACAACAATTTTCACAGCCATTAGGATTTCCTCTGTTGTATCCCTAAACACTTTCTTCAGGAGGTTATAGAATCCTCTATGTCAACTGTCTTCCTATTCAGACTGACTATAAGACAATGGAATAAAGGTGAGCAAAGGTATGCAAATAAGATGGAGGTTGGTTGTCTTTCACGCTTAAAATTCAAAAAATTCTTGATTTCAAGCTTTGAGGTTCAGTCACCTGTTGGGAAAGTGATACACAGTGGTTTGTTCATATGAATACAGCTGAGCTATGGCAGAAGATGTGTTGAATGCCTTGGAAATCAAGAAGAGAGAGATGGACAACAACTGTGAATGTTCTAACAAAATCCACGGACATTTTTCTCAGGAGATGGAACTAATGAGTGAAGAAAATGTCACCACATATCTAATTAACACCAGCCAATATCCTACTTGGTAGCATAGGTAGCACTAACCTATACCATTACTTTCCTATTCATCAGTGTTCCTAATATATCACTCTTTGAGATCAAAAAGTTTAGGTCAAAAGGCAGAATCAAACATTTCTAGGGTCACTGTGGATAATGTAACCTTTTCTGTATTTTCCAAAGTCAGAGAAAAAACCCTGTCAAATGTAATTTGATTCAGTCCACCTCATTATGTGGTCAAAAGGTAGAAATATAAGGCAGAGTTGGGGAGGAAAATTTCTGACGGTGAGCAGAGGCTGGAGTGTTAATGTTTACACTGTTCTGTCCAAATGCTAGTAAGTTAGAAGCTTGTCTTCCACTGCAGTCTGACTTTGTTATACTAATTTTTTTATTGTTATGTTCATATTTATACTGCCAACAAAGCAGATTGTTTATGAACTGACTGCCTGAGCACACAGCTCATACACTTGCACTACTGTTGTGACTTTCATCCTGTGAATATTTGGAAAAAACTGCTGGCCAACTTTCACATGCATGTCTCTCTAGTTATTGCATCTGATGCATGACTCAGACTTTGTAATTTAGACACAAGTTTATTTTTATACATTGCTGAACTTCTCATCTTTTAAGGGACAAATATAAAAATAAAAGGTTTTCTTTCCACAAAAGATCAAGAAATCCAGAATCATACTTGAGTTTAAATAAGTTCACAATACCTCTTAAGCAAGCTTCAAGCTTTTAAGCTCAAGTAAATTTGTTAGGTTTTTAGGGGCTTCTAGCTACTTCTCTGCAATGAGAAGAGAACCCTTATTGACTTCTTGATTTATGACTTATATTAATATTTGTTTTAATTTTAAGAGATGCCAAATAAAATGTATGAATGGCATGTAGGTTTCAGGGCATATTAGTTATAAAATCATTCTCTATTGATATTGATTACATAATCAGTGAGGGAGTTCTCTGGAATGAGTAGCTTGCAGACATGCTTTGTACTCAGACTTCCTAGGCCAAACAGTTACATCGTAGGTAATCCATTTTGCCTCTGTTTACTCTGCTTTCTGAAACTTCTGATGTGCTAAAAATATTTTATTTACTTGCAAAAGTTAGAAAAAAAAAAAAAAGAAGTTAATGTTCAGTACTCCTAGAGCTGGTATGTCCTTAGAAATCCTTATAATGGTAATGATTAATTCCATATAACATTGGTTTTTTAGTGATATTTTCTATTTTACTCATTTATTGCTCTGGTTCTTAATGACTTGCACTAACATAAAGATAAATTTCATCAACTACAGCAAAATTCATTTAGTTCTTCCTCCAAACACCTAAGTGTGCTTAGATTGTCATACTGACAGCTGTACAGCTTCTCAAGGAGAGGGGGGGACACGAGAGAGAGAGAGAGAGAGAGAGAGAGAGAGAGAATGCTGACTTAACTTGTTTCAGAAACAATGGAAAATCTTTTAGAAGATAAACGATGAACTATAATGATAGGTAAGACAGCAAGATACAAATTATCAAGTCGACTTTCAATTCAGGCTGTTTTGTAGACTTCATCAACACAACTGTCACGAAGAGGGCAGATAAAAGGTGAACACAGGTTCTAAGTGCTACCCTTTATCTCAGAAAAAATCTATTGCCACCACCTCAGAAATATTATTTTTTGTGTGTGAGGAGCACTGAGTTATTTGAAGAGCTGATACATAGAGTGAATGACAGATTTGCACACGTTGTGAGATATTTGAGGTGATTTCATTTATATTCCTGAGTGAGAGCTGGATTTGTTTTGTGAGGAACTGAGAGTGCCCATAAGCCAAGGGTACTCAGCAATTTATAGAGCCTCTGAGTCCTTGAACTGAATCTTTAATATTATGCCCAGCTACAGAAGAACAGGCAGGCTGGATTTGGGCTGGAATATATAAGTGAGAAGGCAGGAAAGCTGCTCTGCAGAGTGACCCTAACAAGTTTGTTTCAGGAAGGTGATGTGAGACGAGAAGATTCTTTCAGTTGAGGCAGATATTTTTGACCTCCGTCACAAAAGTCATCTTCCAATTGTTGTGCAGTTACCCATCCACAGCATGCTGATGCATATAAAGCACCTCTGATAAAAGGACTGGTGGTTTCCCACAAAAAAAGAACCTGTACCCTCCCGTTCAATCCTCCCTAGTCATAAGTCTGTGTTCGACCCTTTCTCAAACCCCGGCGAGGCTGTTCTGTTCTTGCTGCAGGACAAAGGTGCATTCCTGCCTGCCTTTCTCAGACCCAGACACATAAGATTTTTCTGGCTGTTCACATGAACTCCGAACTAGATGGTATTTCTGTTAATCAAAAAAAAGTATTGTTGGCTTTCCTTAGGCTTTGTCTGACCTCAGTCTTCAGCAGTAGGAGGTTATATCACAGATTTTGGAAAGAATAATCATTATATTACTCTTACCACCTACCTCCCACAATTCACTGATATTTGCTCTGGATGTGTATTGCTTTCTAAGTGCTGCCTTTTATTTGGTTTTTGCTGAACTACTGTCTGACTGATTCAATGATCTTTAGAGTTAACCTATCAAGCAGTTAAAATAGTTAAATCAAAATTTACCAGCCTACTCAAATTTACTTGGTACATTACCTACCTAATGATTTCACATTGCATACACTGTCTTAGCTTCTAATTCAGGAAGGTCATTTGAACACCAAAGAAATGTGAAATTGTTTATTGATTTCTTAATTATTCAGTGCTTATGGTTACTTCTTCATATTCCACTACGTTGTGGTTGTGTGTTTTTTTTTTTTCCACTTGAAAGTTTAATAAACCAAAATATTAAAAACGGAACAAAACAGTCTTTAGTAACACAAAGACTGCAATTCCAAAACATTGCTGTTCAAATATTTAATTTGTCAAATTCTCATTGAGGGAATATTTCCTTATTCAAATAATTAGCTTTAATTTTACATATTTATATAATGCGAGTGCACGTACGTATGCATACGTACCAGGACTCATTGCTACGGGTCTGGCTGAGATGAACTTCATTTTCCCACAGCAGCCCTCACCTGTGCTCTGCACTGGTATTTGGAAAGGTGTTGATAGCACACCAGTGCTTGGCTCCTGCTGAGCAGGGCTGGCACAGCCTCAGCGCTGCCTCTCAACATTCCACTCTCACCAGCAGGCTGGGGGTGGGCAAGATCTTGGGAGGGGACACAGACAGGACAACTGACCCAAACTGATCAAAGGGATATTCCATACCATATAATGTTTGCTCAGATATAAAAGCTAAGAGAAAGTAAGAGGAAAGGGCTTTAATTACTTGTGATATTTGCTTCTGGAGTAATGGCACTATGTGCTGAACCCTGCTTCTTGGGAAGTGGCTGGACATCACTTGCTGGTAAGAAATAGAGAATAAAATGTTTTGAATTTTTCTTTTACTTTATGGAACTGATTTTATCTTGACCCATGATTTTTTTTCCCATGTGACTTTCTGCTCCTGCCCCTGCTGAGGAGGAGAGTGACAGAATGGCTTGGTGGGTAACCAATGTCAATACACTGTGAGTACTGAAGCAGAGTGTAAGGAGGAAAACGTTGAAGCTGAGGGCTGCTGCAGCATCAGGCTAACACAGAAAACATAGTGCTGAGGCAATGATGTTCTCTGTTGCTGTGTGCAGTTGTGAGGCAAACCTTAAAATTTCACTTATGTGTGTATGTGAAGGGACTGATCTTGATCAATACTTTTTACAGAGCAACATGCATAAGTAGTGATAGGTATTAAAGAAAATAGGATTCCTTTTTCAAAGAGGTTTTCAGACCAAGTTTGGCTTTATATTCCTTTGCTGTCTCGTATTTCTTATACTACCAATGCAACAATTTTATTAAAACATCTTTTGTGCAACTGCTGAACAACTAGACTATTATCCTAAAATTGCTCAGTTCAATTAAGAGTGTCCATTTGCTTATGTAAGTAGAAATACTACTCTTTTTTTTGCCTCTTGATTACATTTAAGTTAGTGGAATTTCAGTGACTCATAGGCTTTCAAATATAAGAAATGCAACATTGGACGTTTACCACATTCTTTGCTTTATTAGTACAACTAATGGAATAATTTACACCAACTAATTTATTTGACAACTTTTCTCCTACTTTTTTTTATTTTCCCATTTTCTTTATTATGGTAGATAAAACTAGTCACATAAAAGTCAGCAAATTATTTAATTGAATTTAACTGTATATAGTTGAATGATGTTGATGATGTTGTTTTCATTTGAACCCCTAATTACGGCTTGCCTCATTGTTTCATGTTCTAATTATCATCATACTTCAAAACAAACAACAGAAAAACCTTTTTTTTCCTATACAATCAGTACTTAAAGCAATTTTCTCTATTGCAAGATGAATCAAAGGACATCTTGGACTGTCAGTGTCCAAAATGGCATGAAACTGTAAAACAATGTTTAGACAACTACATCACGCTAACTAATTTGCTGGTTAGCAATTCTCGTGAAAGTAGGATATCATTTGCATTGGCTTTATCCAAATACCATTGCCAAAAGCAAACCTTTTCTCCAATATCCTTTCTATTCCACTTCTTGGTTCCCTAGAGAATAGTACTCTACAATTGCACCCTGCTGCCAAATTATATACAATACTACTTTTTGAAATGAACAAATGCTTACTGAGGGCTAATTTGAGACCATTTAGATAATTTCACTTGTGACCCAAGAGAGATTTAAGCCCAAGCCCTACAAAGGTGACAGGAAAATGTATTATCTTATAGTATTATGAAACTTGCTCCAGGGCAGGAAGATTTCAATAACATTTAAAAAAAAAATCTCTTAAAATTGAAATATTAATAATTTACAAAACAAGAAACCTCAACTAATAGTCTCTGTTCATTTTCAGTACTGCTGTGACCTGTAGGCTATATTACATAAATGTGTTTTATCTGGTAAAACTTTCACAGCAATATCTGTAGTAGGATACTGCTTTTCAAGAAGGCATCCATATAATTTTGCATACAAAAGTCTATAATTTTGAACTGATTTTGCCTGACTATTAGTCATTAGAGATCTGTTCCTCTAAAACTGTAACTAAAATTCAGTGGGAGAATAGTCTACAGAAGTCTGAACTTATGTGTCACTCATACACAGAAGTTATGTTAAAGCAGACATTTAACTAAGGTGTTAAGTTGCCCAGCTGTTCAAAACCCCAAAATTGGATATTTAGTTCAAGACATGCAATTCCAGGCTAGCACAGCATTGTACAGCATTGTGTATGCAGTGCATTTACATTTAGTAACCTGTTAAGTAGTAGGGCATACTGCTCCACGTGTATGCATGCATCTCTCTCAGGGCTGCAGGTGAATATCTCTGTGGAATAGTTCTACAATCTGAGGGATCTTTCCCTAGTAAATCTTGGAAAAGCATCATGGTATTTTTTCCTTGGATTGTTTCTCTCTTTTCATTTGTTATCGAATGTTATGAAAATACAAGTAATCGTCTGCATTATTGTTTTAATTCAGATCAGGAATGTTTTTTAATTTTCCATCTTACCACACATTGGGGTTTATTGTGCAGTGTTTTAAAGCCAAAGAATTAGATACATTTTGTATTTAAACTGGACTGAAAGATAGGCTACTGGAGAGTAGATGATCAAAATATGGTCTAGCTATAGCTATGGTCTATGCCACCAGTCTATGTCCTGCCTGATATAAAACCCACTGAAATACTTTTTATGTGACTGTTTTGCTCTAAGGGCACACTTCTATTTGACCATGCTGCTCAGGAAAATAGGCACAGCCAAATACAGGAGAAACCTCAGGTTCCTGCTGCCTGCTAAGCATATAAAAATTGGACTACAGAACCAGGATCCATTTTGCTGGCTGAGATTGTGATTTGATGATCCTGTTTTCTTGACAGAATAGACTTTCAGTGTCAGGAAGGAAGTGGGTGTTCAAAATAGTACTGGAAAGTCTGTTGCTCAAGAGTGTTTTTAACCTGTCATTTAGATGCTCTGTTGTAAAATCATAAATTCAAATCTGTTGTGTCAGCATTGAACTTAATGGGTTGGGTTTTGGTCTCCTAAATAAGGACCCTAGCAATATATTGCACAGTGAAAAAGCCCCAATACTGTGATGTCTTCATTTCCTAACAAATAAGGCATTTCTGTCTCAGCCACGGAATCTAGATAAGATTTTTCTGAGTTTTTCAGATGAAAATATCTGCATCTAATTAAGTACCAAGGGCTTTTGAGTCATATAATATAGATTAGATTGTATGTAACTCAATCCATATCAAATTATTATTGTTTAATAGAACACTGAGTCTTAGCTAATTGTGTTCAGTTCTTAATATATTTTTGCAAGGGAAGATTGGTGGGTTTATCATTAATAAAAACAATTCTAAGGAAAAGTTGGGAAGAATATTTTACATATATCAACAAATTCACTGGATACTTTTTACAAAAAAGATTTACACAACTACCCTGTTCAGCCAAGAGAAAGCTCTGCAGAAATAAAAACTCCTAGAAGCATTGGGTTGACTAGAACCCATAAAAAGTTTTTAGTAACTCCTTTATTCTTGATATCACGAAAGTAAGTGTAACATGTTTCTAACATTTTTTTTTCTTTAGGTTTTACCTGTCTGTTCAGTTTCAATATGTAATCTGTAAGACTTCTCATCAGATACGAAAAAGATGTACTTTTAATAAAAACCCTGAGTGAGATAATACATTCTGCGGACTTTGTGGTGAGAATGCTCTTTGTACCATGCCCATTACTTTATTCCCTGTGTTTATTTTCTGTGTGAAGACATCACAACTAACATTAAGCACCCAAAATAATTGCTTAAGAAATAAACTTTCTTTTCCTATGCTCAATATGGTTAATGGAAAAAGAAACTATATCACTTGCAGAGGTTATTCAACCCACCATGATATCCTTGCTTTCTCCACTAAATGTAGAAGGAATGAACACTGCTAAATTAATTGCTTTAATTAGCTGCCTAAAACTAAACTAGGCTATTGAGTTTTGAGGATTGTTCTGGGAAGAATTTGCCAGGATAATCCTTAGGGGTTGCAATATTTCACTAATAGAATACTTTAGTTAAGGAACAGTATTTATATGTAAGAGATGCTGATTTTTCATGTTTAATCTTACTTTGATGTTACTACTCATAATTTTATTTTTCTCTTTTTTTATTTTTTTTCTTGTTTATAACTAGTTTTAAACCCTAAGACATTCATAAATAAAAAACCACGGTCAGTGTACTACAGTCAGTGTGAAATACTTTTAAAAAGCTGTGGGATCAATATGACAGATTGCTCTTGAATTACTTCTAGTAATTATTAGAGTTTAATTTGAAGGAAACAAAAGATGTTGAATTTATCTTCTCGACTTAAAGACCGGTTTTTCAGTTACTTTTGAATTACAAAGACAGGCAAGAGCTAGTAATGACAGTTAGTGCTTAATTTAGGATTGTAATGGTCAAAGTGCATGTCCAGAACACTAAATACAGTTCCTGAATTGCTAAAATGTGACTCAGCTGTATTCCCATCTTTATTCAATTTGTACTTTGAACAGGTAACTGAGATGAAGAGAAATAATGGTTATATGCTACATGGATGGTGCTCATTTTTGGAGCCAATGAGGGATGAGTCTGGCAACTGGAAATAGCCACTGCTTGTGTTCAGTTATATTACATGTCCACCCAAAATAATGAATAATAGGAGTTTTAGCTAGTATAGAACAACACTGGTGTCTTTAGTGTACTGGTACAAAAATAATTTGTAAAATCTATTGTCGTGGCTTAACCCAGCCAGCAAGGAAGCCCCACATCAGTGCTCACTCACTCACTCATTCCCTCCCTCCCTCCCTCCCCCTCTGCTGTGGGGTGGAAGAGAGACTAGGAAGGGTAAAAGTGAGAAAACTCATGAGTTGAGATAAAGACAGTTTAATAGGTAAAGCAAAGCTGCACATGCACATGCAAGCAAAGCAAAACAAGGAGTTCATTCACGACCTCCCGTGGGCAGGCAGGTGTTCAGCCACCTCCCAAAAAGCAGAGCTCTATCGTATGTAAGAGTGACTTGGGAAGAAAAATGCCATCACTCTGGATAGCTACCATTTTCTTCTTCCCCAGCTTTAGATGCTGAGCATGATGCTGTATGGTCTGGGATATCCCTTTGGACAGTTGGGGTCACCTGCTGTGGCTGTGTCCCCTCCCAGCTCCTCGTGCAACCCCAGCCTCTTCACTGTGAGAAGCAGAAAAGGTCTGGGCTCTGCACAAGCACTGCTCAGCAGTAGCAAAAGCATCCCTGTGTTATCAGCCCTGGGCTCACCAAAAACCCAAAGCACAGCCCCATACCAGCTACCGTGAAGAAAAGGAAGTCTACCCCAGCAGAAATCAGATGTATTTGTAATTATGATGGCTTATAGATCTTTACAGCAGAGCTGTTGGACGTTAAACCAGAGCCCAGGACCTTGTTTCAAGTACGTAAACTTAAGATGAATGTAGCACACATCATTTTGCTTATCACAGTGAAAGGCAATGTGGAGCAAATGAGCATCTTTGGGAAAAATGGCATCTATGGCTTTGTAGCTTCTCCATGTTGTTGAAGAGCTGTGTCTTATGTGGCATGGGAACAACAGAGGGTTCATAATACTTTCCAAATAAATATTGGAAAATACCATAGAGCAGAATAAAACCCTACTCATATTTCCAAGGCCAAAAGTCTTGAGCCAGGGAAAATATGGATACATTTTATTCATCACTTGAATAATGTAAAAATTTTCTATGAAAACCCTTGTGTGCTTTTCATGTTTGTCTGCTTTTACTTATTTTTATTTTTAATCTGAGGGTAACATAGATAATTTCTTTACCTGGTGAAAATATTTGGCTTCTAACTCTTCTGTGAAAAAGTTATTCTTTCTAAAAATGGATAAGAGTTAAAATGCTGGAAAAAATAGCCTTTGCTGTGTTTGAAGACATGCCAGTCTCAGAGAGAAAGAGAGATCTGCCTACTACTGAAAAAGAAGGAAAAAATGAGGCTAAATAAAAGATGTTTGCATAATGTTTTAATAGACAGTTTCCTTAGTGAGAGTGTGGCTTTTCTTTAACCTCTTGTGTTGTATAAAGAAAAGAGGAGCTCAGTGCTAGACACACTGAAAACTGATTAACACTTGACTATTTACTTCCAGTTCATACAGTTAAGTATGTTGGCATTAAGCAGACAATGCACCTAATTACTTCTAGGAAGAAACATGAATAATTTGACTCCTCCTTGGGTGTTTGTACAATGTGAATTAAACAAAAAAGTCTTTTACATGAATCCATGTAAATTCTACTACTTGTGTTTCAAAAACTTTACATATACCTAAAGGAGGAATATCTTAAACTATTATTCCAAAATTAAAAAAAAAAAAATAGGATGAAGATGTGTCCGAGTGCCTTTCCACTGTCTTTTTGAATATATAAACATCTTTTTCTGTTCTTATTCATCAAGAGATGAATGTATTTAAAGACATATTAATTATTTGTCCAAACTGGATAATCTGCAACTTTTTGATCCAAAAATAAAACTGAAATCACATTAATTTACTGTGACTTTCAAATATTACTCTTGCAATAATAACAAGAATTATGATATTTAAGGAGAGAAAAGGGGAAAAAAAAACATATTCACACTTCTCCTCCAGTGTGTCATAGAAAGGAACCTACAGGACTAGAAAAAAGTGGATCCAGCTGTGACACTGACACACTACATCACCATAGACACATTAAATAAATGTCTGACCTAAAGTCAGATAGGTCTTAGGAACGCATGTGGAAGCACGTGGTACTAAAAGACATTCAAAACTTAGGCTGCAACACTGAGAATCTTTATTAGTCTACTCATGTGTCCATTGCTGTCTTGAAACTATTCATTCCTCTTCCTAAATCTGCTTTTGAATTGGATTTGTGATTTTTGCTTTTAATGTTTTTACTCCAAACAATAGAAGAGTAGATTATAGCAAAATATCTTTTTATTTATGTTTTTTTTTTAAACTATGTAAAGACATGCACTGAATTCACTTCTCTGCCAAAGAAAATTATATCCCATATAACCTTATATTTATCAGATACAATAGCAATGAGATTATTTACTGTTTCATCTAGGGGAATTCTCTGTCCATTTATTGCAAAGAAAAAAAAATTGTTTAAAAAAAGATTAATTTTCTAAATATTGATCAGATAATCAATAACAATTAGACATAAAATTTCTATTATGATAGTCAGAGATAGCTTTCCAAATTCAATAAATAGTATGACTATCTCAAGGTTTGCTTTTTTCCAGACAGATTGAATACTCGAAATTCTTTAGTTAATGTATAGAAAGGTATATTTTGCCTAAGAGACACTAGATTCAGAAGCAGAATTTTGTAAGGAAATGGATAGCAAAAGAGATTCCTCAGACAAACAGTCCCGAAGAACTTCACGTTAGAGTAAATCAGTTTTACTTTTAAATTATCACACCTAATCTAATTTTTTTTTACACAATTACCTTTTTATCATCAGACTTTGGCCAGCAATGAGTCCCGAAATAGCATCCTCCTACTATTCTCTTTTTAACTTTGAATGCTCAGGTTTCTACTTTACAAAGCATCTTAGCTTCAGTATTGAAAATGAAGACTTGCTCAGGAAGAAAGTCTTGCAACTGATCTGCATTTTCAAACTTATCATTTTCATTAGTTTTCCACAAGCCACAGATATCTTTATAAATTTAATGTAAGCTGAAACATGTTTTAGACTTAGAAGGAAAGGAAAAATATCTAACTGAATGACCAGAATCTCAGGATACAAGAAACCCACATTTAAATTTTGACCAAGAATTCAGTTTCCACATCTTGGATGAGAGCTGTTAAAACTACCTTTAAAAGAGTATTTGTTTACACAAAGAGTTACAAAATATTATGTGGTTAAACTACCTACTTTCAAAACTTCTTTTACGTGTAATCATGTAAAATTTGCTGAGTCTCATTTTTATTTAAACGCAAAATTAAACTAAACTCTAAAACCTCGAAATTATTATGCAAATAGAAGGCTTGTTTTCCAGTTTATCAGGAATGAAGAAGGAATAAGCCTAAAGTTCGTGTTAAATAATGAGGAAAGTTCTAGTGAAAAGCTTTTTTTAGACATGTTTATGTGTTTGGAGCATTTCTTCCATTTGAGAGTTTAATTTTGTTGGGGTTTTTTTAATAAACAAAATTATTTTTTAAAAGAGTATTTTTAGCATGTTTCAATTCTATGACTGTTCCAGAAGTCAAGTAACACATCAGCTGCTGTCCAGGTCTGAAGATGCTCCATTTTTAATGGATGCTTTCTGTGGTGGAAAACCAACCTCTCAGACCCCTGAATCTGGGTACCCCATCCCAGAAGACCCATATTCAAAATCCAGCCCTTCCAAAGTAGTTGTTCTGCATTGTGTTCTGCACTCAATGGTTTACTGCTGAATGAGAGGCTCTAGCATGTAGTCAATTTATAACAGATTTTAAAGACCCTCAGCCCTGCTGCTGTAGTCACCAATGTAAAATATCTAGATTCCTAACTGCTCCTCAAGAGCTGTAGTTTTCCTCTCATTTTAATTATGCTTTATAAAACAATAAAGTCAGTTTATTTGACATCATTAAAATATTTCAGTGATCATGGGAAAAAGAAAGTTAATGTAAACCCCTGATTTTGAAAACATTAAGAAAATTTTGATTATTTTTTATTATTCAGTAATCTAATACATTTTTTAAACTAGAACATCTTAAAAATGAGGGGTTATTCAATAACAATTTCAATTACATTAACTCTCAAGAAAAAGGTCACCTCTTATACAGACAAAAAGCTGTACTGAATAACTATTTTGCATATGATCACACTTTGAAAGTGATCCTGAAATATTTTAAATGCACTACTGATTGCAGACATATGCATTCTGACTCACAACATGTCAGAGCTAATTGAAATACTGACATGGTGTTCAGGATGACAATTTCCCTTCCTATTCGTTCATTCCCACCAGCTGGCCACAGCAACATGTCGTACTGCATTAAAATACAAAAGGATTCCCAAAGCTACAATTTCCATTGTGTAAAAAGCAAAGGAAAAGAAAGGGCAGTATTTTGCAAGAGCCTTTACTGTATTGTGTTTATTGGCACTGCATATATTTTTATTTTATACCCACTTTTATTTAGTCATAGTGATTGAACTTCAGTTATACTACTGCCCATTACAATGGAGTACCATGCCTGTCATTCACTACTAAATGCTGACATTAAACGTTCAAAATATGTGAAACATTTATATTAAAAATAATAAATTGGAAAAACCCAACCCAAACTGAACACACCACACAAAGAATTCTGAGTAGACTTTCATCGAATATATTTTTATAAGAATTATATATCCTGTATATTCTACAATGCTGTTAACAAATAAAGTCAGAGGGCAAAAATAACACTATTTTTCAGAGTTTCTGTTCTCAAAAATCTTACCTTTTTCTTGCTTTAATATAACTTTGTTTTCAAAAGTGTTGAAAATTCAAAGATTCAGAACTTCATTGGACTCCTGATTTTCTGAGGGATGCACATGCATGGTAAATAATAAAAAAACCTAAGAAATATATTAGGTATTAATATAAATTTATAAATTCAACAACCATGAACAAAAATATGGTTTATTAAACACCTGTAATTACACAGTAGCATTCTTCTTGAAGTGAAATATAGTTTAATAAGTCAGAATATAATAGAACATTTTAGGCATTTAGATACTAATATTGAAGAATTTGTAACACTGAAGAAAGCACAGAAAGTAAGACAAAACATTAGCACAGGGAAAATGTAAGAAGTTATTTTAGAACTAAGAAGTCCATTTTTTCATTTTGTTCCCCGGTTTTAGCTCTACTACACAAATACTTAGTGATTGTGATGATGATACTGACAAATGAGAACACACTGACCTTAAGAAGTAGGAAAACTATGAAATAAAATAAAACTTTCTAAAATTTTCTTCTCATTGTTATTCCAAGTTCAGTTTGTGGAGTGGAAATTATTCCTGAGAGAAAATCTTTCACTGCCACTCAGCCATCAGAAGTTGTGTTTTAAAACTTAGTATGCCCACTGCACAATATGTATTTTTAAATTCAGTTTCCTTCTAAGCAAAAGGTACCTGAAATTCAGGTGGGGAGAAATGGTGATTCAGTAAGCCTACTTTTGTGGAATGAATATATAAATCTTAATCTGAGTCTTAATTCATAAATATTAATCTCTTTTCTTTGCACTGGAAGAATACTGAGTATCAGTTTTCCTTAACTACTTAAAACCAGATGGGATATAAAGTTTCAGAAACTGTTGATTTAAAGAGATGATTTGACTTGACATCAGCTGTCTTCTTCTGGTTTTTGCTAAATTCTTCTTTCATGACCCCAGTAATTGGGAAATAACCTCCCAAAAGTTGAATTCAACACTTTGAAAAAAGTAAATTCCTTTTAGCAAATTACCACAATACTGTTTTTTGTGAATTAACTCCATATCTAACAGTTCAATTGTTTAATGTATTCCTATATTCCTATACATATATTGTATATTTATTAACATATATTGTAAATTTACATTTAAGATAATAATACTCAAGTAGTCTACTTGAATACAAAAATGAACTTTGTTCATTTAGAAATAATAGCTTATTTAATCTATGCACCATTCATGATATATAGTGTACATTTTTACCAAACATGGGCTGTAATACTTTGAACAAAATACTTCTAAATACTAAAAAGAAAAGTTAGGAAACAGATGAACTTTCTCATGTGTTACTGAATTTCTCTTTTCTTGAGAGAAATATGCAACAGCTTTTAACATTCCAGTTGTTACTGACCAATTCCCACCTACTTATTCCAGAGAAATCTTAACTCTTACTTAATAAAATTAAATTTAAAGAAAAATTAAAAAAGAGAAAGAATCCCTCTCTCCTTCCCATTGATTCTAAAGGAAACCTGAACAGTTATTGCATGGTTTTCCTTTTTTTATTTTTTTTTTCCTTTTCAACACTGGGAAAACAGAATACAAGGAGTGGGAAGTGTTTCATATTAATTTTATAGTTCTGAAATTCTGGTTGCTGCTGTGTTTATCTCTAATTTCAGAATATTAGGTTGGAAGATAATCCAGCTGAAGATGTATTTGCTTCATCTGTCCAACCCATTATCCTGACTTCTTGGGAAATAATGAATTTGAAGATGTATCAGCGAATTTCACTCAGCAGCTTTTGATCACTAGCAGATTATGAGTAGTATAAAGGGGCTTGATTTGGACATTTTGGGTAAAAGAAAATGAAAAAGAGTTGGGATAGCTCAAAGTATGTCTGTGAAGCTAGAAATCAGAGCCTGGAGCCTTTTTCTGTGCCATGGTACTTTTTGCATAGTTACTTACTGGTAGAAGTAGGTAACTCACAGGAGAACTGTGATTTTGGCCATCATCAGGTGGTACAGATTTAAAATGCAGATGTTTTGCATCTCAGTGTTATTCCTCAGCCATCACGACTGCTGTACAGCAGTGCTCCTTCTGCATTTTACTTTAGACTGTCACTGGATAGCAAGGACAGAAATGGCAAAGGGCTCCCCTCTAAGTTGGATAGCCTGGCCGTCTTTTGCAGACTGGGCTACTGCTTCCTTGAAAAACTTTTGGATCACATCTCCTCCCCACTATGTAAAAAGATGAAAGCTGAAATATTCCAACTTTGATATGAGTACACTCATTTATTTTGGCAATGTTTTGTGTCCCAAACTGATTATTGTTACTTCAGAAAAAAACACTTAGTCTACTGCATACACAATGCTACCAGTTAGGAACCTGCGACCAGAAACACTTAGTCCCCTACAGAATCTCAAGTGCTTTAGTTTGGTGGGCAGGATTTTCCTGTGTTGCTTTTTTCAGTTTAAGGTTCCTAATGCCACTTCAAAGGTACTTTATTCTCCTTCAAGCCTTCTGTAAAATGCAACTTTAAAAACTTTTGTCTGTTTTATTGTTTACTTGGGGTTTTTTTTTAGGAGAAACCTTAGAGTCATATGCATAAGAAACAGCTTTGCAAGGCTATAATTATCCCTTTTTTGACATTTGAAGTTGTGCATCTATGAATCTTCCTATTTGTCCCGAACCTTCATAGGGCTTAGAGAAAACATGATTTCTTGCATTGCCCTTAAAATGCTCATTAAACTAGAGCTTTGCATTCAGAAAACTATAATCTCCTCTAATCAGTATGCTGCCATTGCATAAGCAGTAGGTCACTTGTGGCCTCTTTCCAGTTCTTTGCAAATAGATCCCTACAACCGCCTCCTCAACATTGACATGCTTCTGCTGATTAAAACCTGGGAGCCCAAATATATAGGTGTCAGGCCGAAAGGCAACGGTGAGACTAAATGACGGTCTTCTCATATTTAAACACAGCATAACACTACTAGCTGTGCTTTTTCCCATCTGTTTTACAAGAAAGAATTAAAAAGGAAAGTATTTGTTGTAGCTCCAGGTGCTTGCAATGCACCCACTTAACACAGATGGCAGAAGGCCTGCCTGTCAATGAGTGGAACCTCCTTTGCCAAGCAAACAAGAACTGCAGCTAAAATTGTATGGGTCTTGTTTTGCCTTTTTTTCCCCTTTATTTTTTCTTTTTTCTCACACTCTGCCCACAAAAGATAGGACATTTTCCTTACTGCATATGATTTATAAAGTGCAGACTTTTTCTGATGCACGATATAGATAAAAGGCAGTCTTGAAGCAGATGTGCTTGATGTCCACCTTAAAAATTCTCAAGGTTAAAATGCCTAAGAGACAGCACCAAATTCTTACAGGAATTTCACTTAAGGGAAACTACTTTACTCAGAATTTAATTATAATGTAGGTGAACACAGAATTTTAGATACGGAAATGACCACCCAAATCATTAAAACCAGCTTTTTTTTATCACAAAAACACCCCAACAATTCATATAGTGCCTTCATAAATTCCTACACTAATCAATCAAACTGGAGTGCTCCAGCATTTTTTGGATATGATTTCTCTGAAGTGGCCCTTTGCTCACTTAGCTGCCAAGTTGTTAATATCCCTGAAATATTAATTAAGTATTACATAAAACCAAAAAGGCCTACTTTGATTACTTTCTAAGAATTCTGTTTAATTGCTCTGCATTTGTATTACCCCATTGTTCTGAAGACTTTCTCTTTCCTCTAACAATTTTTCAAGAAATACATAAAACTAAGGGCTGTTTTACCTTCTTACCAATGATGGTATTCTCTTTCTTGTGAACAGAATTGCTGCATCTTTAGCTCATCTCTTCACAAAGATCAGACTAACAAAATAAAGCACAAATTACATTCTCGGAAAATCCACACAATGTTTGGAGATACACATTTTTTGTGGGAGACTACAGAACTTTTTATTATCCTTTGACATTTGTGTAAGCATCAAACTATAATTTGCCTTATTGGCTATATCTAAGGCATTATTAAATAGGTCTGGTGTCTGGCCTGCTGTCCTTCTGATATAGCCTAAGCTGCTGAAGACATATTTGTTTCACAGGCAAATATTCAGCACATATGTTACAGATCTCAGACAATGTGGCTGCAGACTAACAGAGGGCAGATTTTCTGTCAGCTCTCAGGCTCTTTCTTGTCCAGTGTTCCTTTGATATATTGCTCAGGGAACACTAATCAGAAACATACAGTTTGCATAGAGGCAGCCAGATTACAAGAAGCCAATGTGCCTGGGTTTTGGGTGATTATATTTGTTTTTTATCCTGTGATTGGCTACATAAATGCACAGACATTTGGGGGCAGAGTAGAAGGTAAACTGGGAAATGCATAGAGTAGGATAATTTGTCCTACTAGATCAAAATATGCCTATGGCAGACTCTTTCCTTGGAAGCTAAAGAAGTTGTCAACTGATGTGATGACGAAGTACTACCAGTGGTAACTAGAGATTGACAGAATACTTGGAGAAGATGGGGGATTGCAGTCATCTGCATAGGTTACAAAGGACAGAAAGCTAAATAGCCTGTTCCAAAACAGACCATTAAAAGGAATTATAAATACAAGTTAAGGGAGAGACTGAACGGATGAAAAACTTGCTTCAATTAAGTCATTTTAAAAAGTGAATAACTTAGTGATTTGGGTTTGTTGTGTGGTTTGATTTTTTTTTCCCCAATCTAAGTCTCCAAAGAGCCCTCTGATGCAGGGTGTCATGTGGAAATCTTTTTCATACAGATTTTCTGGTGCATACAAAAACGCTTATTATATCATAAAACGTATCTTTGTAAATCCATTCCCTGAGGTGTGTATCCTCTGCAAGGATAACGTTTGGACTATAAATTAAAAATGACCAGTGATCAGTAGCTTTGCACACTGTCCTGATATTTGCTACATACTGCTTACTTGGCAGTGCATCTGCTACTGAAGGGAGATGGTTCTGCTTCTGCTTGAGGTCGTGCTCTCTCTGCATCATCAGTGACTTTGTTGCATTCAGCCAAACCTCTAGTCGAGGTCAGAGGTCCTCATTTCAGCTAGGACTGGTGCAACCATGCTAATTTACTCTGGACATGAGAGTCCAGCCCTTAAGATATAGATGCTTAGCAGATTTCTCCAATATGTGCTGAAAACTGAAAAAGGGAATATCCTGTAATTAATCTGCACATAGGTTCAGTTTTACTCTCTTTGACAAAGCTATTTACAGTAATGATCATTATGCACATTGGTAAATTATCCAGACCGTGCAGAATCAATGATTCTAAATATAACAGGAGAATAGAAGCAATTTATGGTATAAAAAGAGGAAACTGCTCAATTTTGAGAGTTTATTAACAGAATCGTAATTATCTGATTTAATATTAGAAACAATAACAGCTATTTTTTTTCTTTTTTTGAAAGCCACAATTTATAGGTAGAATTGCCTAGACTTTTTTTTAAGATTTAGGAAGTTTGAATAATTAAAAATTATTTCACCTCACCCTTCCTCAATTAAATGTAAGCATCTAAATGGAATTAAAGAGACAACATAATGCAAGTTTTATTCCAAGCTAAAATATACACAGGATTAGTATTCTGAAAGCAGATTTGTTCATAATTGTCTGAGTGCCTTACCACGGGAAGCTATCTTTCCTTCTCACAAAAGTGGGATGTTCTTTATTCCTTTTACACAGGCATTCCGTATAACCTCTGCTTAAATTAAAACCTCATGTTGTCTTTCTCATAGGCACCATTTTCATCCTTTTCTCTTTATTCATCCCTGATCTCTTGAAGCTAAGATATTGAAAAGGATAAATTTGTCTTGATAGCAGCATGTATAACGATGCTACTGTAGGTTGCTAGGATACCATTTGGTGGTCAACTGTCTCTGGTGCAGCTGCTCTTAATAGCCAGACTGATGGACATATTTCCTTTTATCCTCCTTAATGCTTGGGCTACAGAAAGTTTCCCTTAATCTATTATATTTTGACTTTTGAGGAGAGGTAAGCTTAGACACAAAGATATGGGAGAGGGAGAGCTATGTTGTTATTTTATTTTATTTTATTTTATTTTATTTTATTTTATTTTATTTTAGCAACAAATGCCAATGAATTTAGAAAGAAACATGTACCAGTCTCTGCAAGTTTTATAATTTTTGGTACATGAGCTAATGCAAGATCTAATCCAATGTCCTTTACAGCAGTTGAGAATCTTTCACTTATTTATTATGACTCTGCTAGTATGCCTTGGCATTTTCTCTGAGGATTTTGAGGGCTAAAACTGAAAGAAGCAGCAAGTTGAGTTACATAGCTGTGTGGTTTAGTTGGCGGATCTAAAAGTTCTTATGCTTTGTTGGATACATGCAAAGGGAACGTGTAAGTAATTCACACTTAATTTACTCAAGGAAAAAATGCTTTTTTCCACAAGAACAAATAGTTGTTGCTTTTGTTTTGATAGAATTGCTTATCAAACATTGAATTTTGGTGCCAATTCCTGAGTGCTGACCATTTCTAGAAATTATTCAGCTTTACTGTGTCACTATATTTAAATTTGCTACCTTAAATTTAGATGCCATTTCACAAAAAAACCAAACCAAATCAAACCAAAACAAAAAATCCACAAACAAGCAAATAAGCACCCCTCCCTACTGTTAACTTCCATTTCCATACTGATCTGATTCCTGTTCCTGTTTGTATTCACAAACTCTAGGTAATGGGCACTGTTATTGAAACACAACAGAGCAACAATCTACCAGGAGACTTAAACCTTGGTATTCGTATATTTGTATATTTAAGATGTGAAGAACCCTGATTACAATGTGTTTCNACTAAACCATCTGTAAAGGTGGGAGTCATCTTAACAACATCTGTAGTAGTGATGTTATGTACCTGGCCATAGTCAATTCAGAAGAAGAAATAGATTTAGTATGTAATTTAGCTCACTCGTTTTAGACATTTAACTGTAAAATGAGATGCATTGCACATATTTCTCCTGAAAGACTATAAAAAACGCCTGAGGTTATAGACAACTATATTTAGTTAGATTAATATTAATCTTAATCTTTCTTGTAGGTTAAGTTCCTAAACTAGTGATATTTAGTTCTCTCTACATCCAGAGGAAACAGAAAATTACCTTCAGAGAAGAGTTCACCGTGAGTACTATAGATGTCTCAGAAAAGGATGAAACTCCCTTTAGAGACACTTAGCTTTCATTTGACTGTAGTGGGAATCAGTATTGCAGTCTAGACGAAGTAGCAGACTTTCAAAAGCCTAAGGTGAGGTGATAGGAATACTAGCTTTAATGGGTATCTATTATTTTACAAAACAGCATATCCTGCCAAAGTAATGAGCCACGAGCAAGTATTGGTAAATGTTACAGAGGACACATGTTATTTGGGATAGCAGATGGGCATCAGGTAACAGCTGATTAGGAAGCTACTCCCTAGTGTGTTCAAATATATCTGGACAGAAGGTGCACAAACAGTACCGCAGCACACATGTGAACTCACTGAAAAATTCTGGCCACATGCAATGCTGCTGGCCACTCTCTGGGATTCCTCTCTCCACATTCCTTTATGCCCAACACTGAATTCATGATTACTAACATCTGCAAATTATACTGGCAGTGTATCATCATTTTCTGGCAGATATGGCTGCCAGTGAAAGACTGTATATTTTGCTTAAGCCATGGGCAGTTTGATTTTGTGGGGTCAATGCAGTTTATTCTGAGAATTTGCTGGGTTCCTGGCTACTATAAACAAAAATAACTCTAAAACCACCTCCAACAACAACAAAAATCAAGCTCTAGCCAGGTACCTTAAAATTATATTGTGTTTTACAGATTTTTCCTATAACCATTCAGATACTAGTAAACAGTACCAGAGTTTAAAAGCCAAACCTAATACTACCAGTAATAAAGAAACCAAATGGTAAATTTTGTGCAAACTATAATATCTAGCTGTTCTTTGCATCTGCTTCTTCTGTAGTATTTTCTAACTAGTTTCCAGGGGGGAGATCAAAAACAAGTTTTGGTGTTATAATCCAGCTGCTTTCAACATCACCAGCAAAAAGGTAGCAATAAATCTACGTTATTTGACCACAAACTCCTGATAATGCCTTATCATTAGGAGGACACAAAGAAGGCATTTTGCATCAGTAGAAGTATACCTGGGTCTTCAATCATTTAAGGTACAATGAACCCCAGCAGTAATAGGTAACAAGGAAGTCACTGCTTTAAGAACACTCAAATAACCCCTTGAATCAAAAGTTAATGCAATGAACACAGCCCTCTGTCTTGTTGGGGAGTCTAAACACTCTGATTTAAAAGAATGCTCTGCAATTTTTCTTGGTATTTTCTCACTAAACTCAATTTTAGAGTTTAAATTGATAAATACTTCCATTAATGACAATAGCAACAAGTGTGTGTCTTATCAAATTGACTCACAAATGTTTTTGGGTTTTGTGTATTTTTAATTAAAACTAGTAGGTTGTTTGGGGTTTTTTCATTAAAAATAAAAAGGTAGCACCAAAATTTTAAAAAGAAGAGAAACATATTTTCCATGAAAAAGAGAGGGGAAAAAATCTGGGTGTCTGGTTTGACTCTTTGCTTGCAATAAAGTAGAGCATTTTCACTCAACAGCACTGAGGAGGAGGCATTGCTGCAGTGTGAAGTTCTGTGGCTGCTAACTGCTGAGGTCATCTTCACTTTTAAGCTGAGACCACAGCTAGGAAACATGGAAAAGAGGAAGTTCTGAAGAAATTCTCTGACCTGAATTTTCTGTAAAGTGATTTTAGTCTACTGCTACCCTTATTTGGTGAAACAGGATTTGTGCCATTGTCACTACAGAACCAGCTACATCACTGATTTCTGCTTTCAGCTGGACACTGATTATTACAACATAGAGATGTAATTATATTTTTTAAATAGTCAGTAGCATATGCTGTGTAGTACAGGCATGTCCACAAGGTATCTCAACACTGAAAAATATTCTTATAGCCCAAAGTCATGTACTTCCTATGGCAGAGAATCCAAGAGCAGTCCACACACAGAAGATATCTGTGTTCCTTAGACAGTTATTTATGCACTACTTTATTGTGGAGTGAGAGTGGGATGAGCAGACAGCTGAGTCCTGAGAGACCTGCTGATGTTGGCTTAAACAGCTCGTGCTGGCTCATTTCCTCACTTCTGGTGCAGATCCAGAAGGCTTTCCACCAGGAGAGCTTGCCCACAGCCATTCACATCACAGTTTCTGCATCAGATCCACACTTGAACTGTTCAGATGCCACAGGTTTGCCCATCTGGTACTTTTAAACCTATGGCTGTCACTCCCACACTAAAACACAGCAATGACTTTCTCCACCCTTGACATCCTGCTGAGCTGGCTGTATCCGATAATGCAATATCTGCTCATATCAAGGGAATATGGATTCTGGTGAAAGCACTGGAACTCTTCATGAATCTGTCTCTGCCTGTGTCTCATTATTCAGCCTTTATATCACTGCTGATCTCTGGACTGCATTGCTACTGATGTTTATGTCCTAACCTGTCAAAACTACTGTCAGTTGTCCACTTCTGGTGTTGCATATTTGCCATTGGTTGCTCTATCCTGTGGATAAACAGCCTTTTTGTGATTCAGCTGTATTAACAGAAAAGGTTACCATTGCCAGTTTAGCCCTGCTGTTCCTTTTCCTTCTGCCTGACGTTATTCTCCCCAGAAGATGCCCTTACACGAGTGCTGTTACAAGCACTCTGTAATTTGCATCAGTCAAAATGATCTGGACCATAAAAGACTTGGTATTTGCACATTTTAAAGTAATCCAATTTGTTTTGATTAAAGTGTCTTCGGAATCAAGGACTGAGAGGAGGCACTCTAGCAAAAGAATGATGATGGTCAGCTACAAGTGAGCTATGCATGGTAGCCATGACACAAATTTTATGCAGAATGCCTGCCCATTGTTAGCTTTAAAACAACTCCTATGTATGGTTTCATATCACCTGAAAGTTTTCTTTGCATGTTCACCACAGATATCTCTCCAGGGATTCTTTTATTTCAGGACCTATTTAATGAAAAAGTCCTGATTTAGACAGTGGCTTATTGTCTATGGAAGAAAAATGCTTCCCCAAAATTGCATTGTCCACCTTGGAATCAGTTTCTGTTTGGCATTTTACACATTTTTTTTGGTGCTGTAAAAAGCCTGAATGTATGAATAAATGGGTTGCAGCAATAACTAGATAGATTTGAATACAGCCACCACAAACACTGGTACAATTCTAGAGGAGCAATACCTGATGGTCTGTTCTGCTCACAGGAACAAATACCTATGCTACCTCTGCACTGTGTTTACATGACATGAGAGGTTGGCTATTCACAACAGTTTTTTAATCTCTGCTTAAAATAATTTTGGCTGCAGAACTCACTTGGCAATACCAAGGGTTCTCTGTCTTCTTTCTGTCAGTAATTACACGAATGGCACAGTTGACTCAGATAGAAAACATAATTTTCTATTTGTATAAACACAACAAAAAACCCAATTTTGCCTTTTGGAAAGTTCTTTGTAAAATACTATATGTACTATAATACTTTAAGCCATAAAATGCTTCTGGAACATGGATTTGTGGTACAGTTTGTATACTCTAACTTTTGGTTTCTCTCATCTGCACCAATCAAAAAATTTAGCTGTTAATCTCACACTGCTGTTGTCACTGTCATTATGCCAAATCTTCCTGTATTTAACCAGATTAAGGAGTATTCTCTTAAGCAAAAAATAGTATATACTTGTGATTATTACAGAAATTTCCATATAACACTAAGAGGTTGCTGATTTTTCTGCGATATCACATTATGGATACATATTGAATGAATAAAACTAAAAAATCTTTTTTTTTAGAAAGATGTTACACTTCCTTAGAGTATCAGTCAGTTTTAGAAAGCATCAATAGAAAACATTCCATGAGATCTTTTTAATAATTGTTCAAGACTAATTTAGAGGTGCAAACAGCAATACAAAGACCACTGACAGAGAGCAGTTACTTGCACAGTAAAATGAGTGTGTGTGCTTATTGCTTAGTCTAAAAATAACTGGTTCATTAACTTTAAATGTATCATTAACCTGATCATATTGTTAAAGTCAAATGTAAAAACAGATAAGGTAATTTTGGTTTATATTAGCTGGTGCATATATACGTCCATGTTCACATTTAGCACTCTGGAAAATGCAATGAGATTACACATTCTGCAGAAACCAGAAGTTTTTAAATGGTGAACAATGACAGCAAACCTAGGACAGGAGAATAGAAACAATTTTGTTTTCTCTGTGTTGGTGCATCTTAATATTCATTAAAAGTCAAATACCAATAGGAGGCTTAATAAATCCTGTGAGAAGGATTTTGCCACTTTGTGATTTGTATAATTTTCTCCTATGTTAGCTAATGGTAAAACTATTGAGTTAAAATGTTGGAGAAAATAATATGTATGTTAATAGATATTTGAACAGTGGTTTTCTACCCTTCTCCGTAACTATCAAATACCACCAAATATTTACTCTGTTGAGGAGACACAAAGATGATAGTTGGAAAGAGCTTGCTGTAGAGACTCCTTTGAGTTCCTGTGTCATGGAATAGACCAGATGGCAGAACTAAAGGAAGTCCTTGTCTTCACAGAAGGAACTTAGATCAGTTGATTATTTTTGCTAACCTGTTCCCCAGATCTTGAGGGAGTGGAAGGTCAGTTACCTTTGGAAAGAAGTTCTTCCCCTTCCTTGTTTAAATAACACTGTGACATATTTTGTAGAGAACCTTCACATGAATGAAATAGCCCTGACTTTAATAAGGCCAGGCTGGATTAAGACTCATAAATCCATAAGATTTATCCTCTTAGTCTGCTTGCCACTATTGTCATTTCCAGATCCAGACACAACCTGAGGATGCAGGAGTGTCCCAAAGATAAGCATGACAGACGTGGCCACTTGCCAACACACCGACAGCATGGCCCTTTCCAGCACCCACACAAACACCAGCATTGTGCACATACACCTGAACACAGGCTACCCACCATTTGTCCTCCTCTCTGTCTCACCAGGTTTGAAGCTAATCAGAGAGACACTGATTAGCTCATGTGTCACATGATTAGCATCATGACACATGCTCCCATTTCCTTGATTGGCAAAACCACCTCAATTCACGGGCTCTAAGTCTGACATCCATGCCCGGATCTTGGCATGCTTACCGAGTCGTTGTCTCAGACCTTGGGTTCTGGTCAGGTGCAAGTGACCCTTGACACATTGGCTAGTCCAACTTGGCAGTCACTAGCGAATCATCCTCCAACACACATCGCATGGAGAGAAGAAAACAAGACCACACAGAAAGCAGTAAGGAAAATTACTGCACAGATTTTTCATTTTATTTACAACTTCAGGGTGTAAATATTATTTATTTACAACTTCACTTCTTTGAATCTATGATAGGACAAGGTGTCATTGGCTTCACTGATACAAGCCTTATATCGAATTACAAGAGTACCAGGTCACAGTCACCTTGAAATTCTGGTCCATGTCACAAATATGGGAAGTCCAATGATGACTGGTGAGTTAGTATCCTCCAAACAGTGGCTGCTAGAGTAGCCCGTCATGTATAACATAATGAAAATAATTAATTAATTAATTTTATTAAAATAATTTAAAAGAGTGTCTCATTTTTATATGAGGCCTCGTGCGGACAGATAACTCTTGTGCATGCAGCTTCCCTCTTCACCATTTTTTAAATCAATAAATTGCTTAGAATAAATGTCATACCTCAGAAGGGCCACAGGAAAAAAATTGTGCTTTGTAAAGATATTCAGATTTCGAAACTTGATCTCCATTACATGATTTTAAATAAGTCATTTATAAAATAGAACCATAAATAGAAATTCCAGATCAGAAAAGGATAAACAGAATGGAAGAGATTAATGTGTGTCTTTTACTGCTCACACTGATGCCTTAATCAGTTCCTTCTCATTTCTATTATAAAACGGTTGTCTGTGCATTTTTGTTTGTGTTACTGCCTCCATTTATGAAATTTTTTAAGGAGAAGATATGTTTATAACATCATATTTGTCTTGAAGATGTATATAAAGAGACCAGAAAATGTTATGAAGAAATACATGGCATATATAACTGAGAGTGGACTTTCTAGTTCTTTGAAAAACTTGCACAAGAAAAATCCATGTAAAAATGCACTACAAGAAATTTTGGGGATTGCTATGGAAATATTTTTTCAAGTATTTAATTGTGCCATTTATTTTTTTTAATATTCAGTGATAACTTGTCTAAAACACTGTTAAAATACTCTGTTCCAGCATAAGAGAGCAGAACGTCTGTGCAGTACCTGATGTTGGTACTCTTTTTCCTATCAGCTTACTAACTGTGGAACCATATGCCATCAACACTAGGATGAGTTTCATGTGAGACTCTGTTTTCCTTTGTGCTTATTAGAGCAAACATACTTTTAATTACTTTCTGCATGTTTCCCAACACTCTGAATCACTTTATGGTAATCCAAATATGCCTTTCATGTTTGGAATATGTCTTCCCTGTTTCACACTTCTTTTGGGCAGTCACATCGGTGAAGCATATAAAGGTGAAGAAATGGTCTGTGAAGGTAGAAAAGCATTAATCACGACACCAAGACTAGGCAAAAGTTTGAATAGACTTGAAGGAGGAAAGTGAGATACACAGCATCTGTGGATCTTTATAAACCTTTGCTGTACCTAAACTGCCTGACAAAGTATCACACACTGTGTACTGAATGTGAAAAGCTGAATACAAAGCAGATGGGTCACAAACATTTAAAACTCATATTTCTAGATTTCCAATCCCTTCTGAGTATAATCTTCTTGAAAAGATAAGATTTATTCCACATTAGTTATTCAAAATAGCCCAGGAAAACTCTAGAGTTGGGTTGATGAATACAGAACCTCCAGTTATAGATGATGAAATAGTGAAATTAGCTTTCATTATTGAGTTCCAGTATTGAATCTTATGAACCTTCAAATCCACATGGTGCAGAACAGAAGGCAAATTTACATCAATTAATTGTTTTATGAAAACCTGATAAAGAAGCACTGTCCTTGAACCACTTAGATTAATGAACCTAAATAAAACACGTGCATGTATCTGTGTATATAATTCCATGTTAGATGATATTAATGGCTGCCATCAATCACAAATCTGGTTACAGTTGATATATGAAATTACCTTCCCTGAGTCCAAATGACAGAACAGCTTAATGTTACTTTTGTGTAGGCAGAACTAAAACAGTAGAAGCCAGAGTTAAAAAAAATAAAAAAACCCATCATTGCAACATCTAGCAGCTGAGTATCTTCTCTAACCAGCTTCTCACTTTTTTCTGTAAAAAAGAATGTAAAAGAAATAGCTCACCCCAGCAATCTCAGACAAGATAGCTAAGAAGAACTTCATTATGGAAGTATCCGTTCATCTCTATTATGTCAAAGCCAGGACTCCCAGACACAGGTGGCATCCAGATGTTCTAACTTAGATAAATGTGTAGAAGCTTTCTAAGTTTAGGACACTTTTATGAATAGTTAGGTCAGTTAAGTCATGAAAGAAAGGAGATTCACCGGAGACAACAATGATATAACGAATTATCCTTCTATTGAAAATAATCTGACAATGACATACTACTGTTACTTTTGCACCTGTTACTAGGACAACCCAGGAACTGTCAGTCTTTGTCTATTTTATGAGTCAATATATGTAATTTTTTTTTTAAAACTGGCTTTCCTCCTCAGTACTCTTACTTTCTCCTTCTGTCTTCCCACTAAAAACTGAAGAAGGGTCCATCAGAAGATGATATGTGGAAGCAGCATCTGCCTAGTAGCTTTGCAGTATGCTCTACCTCCTCTCCTCCCCTTCAGTCCTGCAGTACAAGGATCATGGCTTAAAGTCAGATGGTATCAGGATACATTTGTCCAGATACCAGTTTTTGATTAACTGCTGTAATAACGGCTACTGCAGAGAGGAGTCTACTTAAAAAATATTTGTGTATATACTGTGTGTTTGTGTGCACCGTCTTTCATGTGATCAGACACATGCATATGTGTATATATATATATTTATGTTAAAAATATATTTTGTTTTTTCTTTACAACAAAGTACAAGCAGTGTGGTGCATGAAATGATCAGGGCAGAAAAGCAGGACACTAAATTCCTGACTTCAGAGACTTCTGTCAAACTCCTGACTCCAGGATTAAGCTGTTTACACTGTTTCTCCCCTCATAGTGCTGTTTATTCTGTTTATTCATAACATAACTCTTCAGGTGCCAAGGACTGAAGCTTACACTTTAAGTTTAGAAGTCCAAGTACCTACACCTGTGCCTGAGTTAGTCATTCTGACAGGGAGAAATAGGCAGCTCAGAGGTAGATGTTCACTTAGCAAACAGCTACACCTGGTTATATGACCTTAACTTACTTAGTAGTTCTTGAGATTTAATTATATATTAAAACAGACAAACATGAATTAACTGCTTTGGTAACAAACTGCCTTTCACAGTTGGGCATAAACAGAGTGCTGTAATGCACATGACTCGTCAGATGTTGGGAAAAAATTGCACCAGAGCTGAGAGGTAACAGTAGAAAGTCAGCAAAATGTGCCCAGTGGTTTAGCAATAATCAGATGCGTATTTTGCTACTTAAAACTTGATTTGCTGGGGTTTCAGTGAGGGTTTGTTAATCCTGTATGACTTATATCTAGACTTTTGTAGCCAGGCAAATGTCAGAGACACAGCTATTCCTAAAACAGTACCTAGAAGTAACCAAATGGGGAACAATACTCCAATAACTTTGTTCTGGATAGTCTTTTTGTCTAATTTATCATTTTCTAGAAATTTCAATACTGTTCTATTAGTCACACTGTTCAGGAGCCAGTCCCAAAATGTGTTATTAGACATATTTCTGTATTTTCCTTTTCTCTTGCACTCAATGAAAGCAAAGGTTGGACAGTGAAAAGAACTATGAATTAAGTCTAATTTACAGTGGGAATTATTTGTCTTATTTTTCCATGTACCAGATAAGTTAGTATGCTACTACAAAATCTTATATAATCACCTCTTGGTAAAATACTACTTTTTAACTCTCTTTTTCTATACAGATTTAAGAACTAGATTCTGATAGAAGTGATAGAGTTTCTCTATGACTCTCAACATTTACTCTTATTCTGAGTAAATTAATGTTTTCTTGGAGTTTTCTGTATGTTTGCACATCATCTTTTTTCAAAGGGCAACTCTTCTATGTAAAAATGCATGAGAAGTATCAATAGTTGTGACCTCTCTGTCATTGGCCCTTGCTGATAAATTTCTCAAACGAATTCTGTCAGCAAGTTTGGACTGAGGGAGGCTAAACTTTGTAGAAGGAAATCTATCACACAGTGAACTGTGCTTAGAGCTTGCTTATTATAAGACATGAAAAATAAATGGTTTTAGTATGAAGCACATTTTTTTACCTAGAGAATGACTTTGGGCATAATGTACTGCATTGAGGAATCTTCTGTTATTTCAGCCAATGTTTAATGTATTTTCTTTCATTTTCTGCCAAAATACAGTCCTAACTTTCAGCATTTGCTCTACTTTTATTTGGAAAATAACATTTAGAAATGCAGCACATTTCACCCCTTCTAGCTTAAGCCCTAGAACTTGTATCACGTAATTGTCCACAAGAGAAAGTAAGTTTTAAACTACCAAGAAACCTACATGATGTATTGTCAAAAAATCCCAAGGTAGCTCAGGATAATACGCATTGGGCTCAGCCTTAAAGGATTCAGTGTTTGAAACAGTAACATAACTTACAAAGAATAAAAGTAATGAATAAGTAGAGAAAGCACTGGAATTGAGCTACTTTGTCTATTACAAAATGTATTGCAGAGAATGAAGGGGACACCACAGTCACTTTATCACCCAAAAATCCCATCAAATAAATTAAATAGTAACCATGGGAAAGCAGAGTAGAGTGGGGTATTGCCTCTGTTTAATCAGACAGCTAGCATGGGTTGGTATTAGCACTGAAGGCACAAAAATAAGATTAAAACGTAAAACAACTTTTTTCTAATTTCTTATAGAAATTTAGAAAACCAACTATGGTTGGATATTGGGAAACTGAATTGCTAACCACTATAGAGAGAAATCTGTTCAAAGGGGGAAAAAAAATGAAGTAAGACATTGAACAGACATTCAGAGAAATGCTTTTGGTCATTTAGCTTCAAACACCTTTTTCAATTTATTAGAATCTGATTAGTCATTCAATACAATTTCTACCAAGGCCTGTAGGACAAGAATGAATGCTTTAAATTAAAAGAGAATAGGTTTAGGTTATCTGCTAGGAAGAAGTTCTGTGCCAAGATGATGGTGAGGCACCGGAAGATGTTTTTCAGAGAAGATGTGGATACCCCATCCCAGGAAGTGTTCAAGGCCAGGTAGGACAGGTCTTTGAGCAACCTGGTCTAGTGGAAGGTGTCGTTGCTCATGGCAATGGGGGTGTTGGAACTAGATGATTTTTCATGTCCCTTTTGCCGAAATCTTTCTATGATTGTATGATTTTACATACCTGACCGCAATAAGATTTTATATAAAACCAGAAGTGTATTTCATTAGCGAACACATATAAGCATGCCTATGTGTTTATAGAGTCACAGATTTTCAGTAAAACTTAGTCTGATATCTTTAGGAGTCGTGTCATTTTACACTGCTTCTCAAGAAAAAGCTTGCAACTTTCAATTCTAAAGATGATGCCAAAATTATAATTTTATTTTAAAATTAATCTGAGGGACTACTGGGGATAAATGGATGTGATATTTTTAAAATTTAAAAATACCATAGCTATCTGATTGAACAGTATGTCAAAAATATTAACAATATTTGACATGATCCACAGTGTTGCAACAAGCCCACAGTGTTGCAAAAGAGTGCAAGACACCTGCCGTCCTCTCTAATGTTAAATAAAATCCTTATTATTGACTTTGGCATATGGCCTTTTTTGCACCTTGATTTGGAAAGAGCCATCTAATAACCCTAATAATAGGATCTTAACAATAGGAATTATTAGCTTGGGTAAGTTGTTGATAATGAATTTTTTGTTTATATTTAGTATTTAGCAATGGGCAGGAGCAGCTTGGGGATAATGGGTACCATCCCCATCAGACCTTGATAAAAAGTCAATAAAATCTTCCTGAGTCATATTTACCTCTTGTGCTAATGGCTGGTGATGTGCTTTAAGCCTGGCCTTACACCATGCAATAACTTCTATACATGCTACAGAGGTTTGCCTCTCTGTAGCATGTCTACTGTGCCTGCAGAGTATCCTTAGCAGGGATTTCCCAAGCTGCTAGCCAGAAGCAGGCATCATGAATTCACGATGCACACACCCAGAGGAGTTGGAAGCTTGAGCAGTGTCAGTGTGAAATATATGTGTATGTGTGTGTGCGCACATCTCAGAATACAAATCTTAGATTTCAAGGTTGCTATTCAGTCACTATACCCATCCTGCTGAGCAAATAAGGTTTTGATTGCATGTCACTGAGTGGTGCAGTTTTGCTCTTGCCACAACCCAACTGAAATTTCCTTGTGGCAAGCAATGTACAATACTAATGGCTTTTTTCCTGTCTTCCAACATCTAGCACCTAAATATTCTTGTCTTGTTAGTATTATATTAATAATGAAAAACTAAAAAAATTCTTGCTCTGTATAATATTGCTCTCCTAGACCTCCTCAGTGTTACACACATATGTATGCACATGCACACACCGAGAATAAAATCTATTGCAAAATTTCGTGTTGAAATCCCAGCCAGCTAAAAAAAACCCAACAGAATTGCCACAAGTAATAGGATTTAATATAACACTGACTCTCTTAATTCCTTTATGCTTAATAACATGAAATTGGAGACATACCCCTTTCTTCTATACCCCTTTCTCTCACCTCCTTAGCATCTTTGCTTAGTGACACATTTAAAACTTCTTGTTTTATTATTGTTCTACAAATCAAGTAAGATACATCATGTAAGGCAGAAACTCAACAATGTTTTTTCTCTGCTAAAAATTATATTAAAAGTTGTAGTTATGAGGAGTGGTTTCCTGAGTTTTGTTGTGTTTTTATAACTGGAAGTATCAAATGGTTTGTTAATGATCCAGGTAATTTCTGGGTTTCATGGGATTGGTTTCTTTTGAGGATGCTATTAATCTGGATATAAATAAGTATTTATTGGTATTCCAATCGTTTAAATTCCATTTTTTATGAAACTTGATCAAGTATTGTCCAAAAGTATGGTCTCTTTTAATTTTTCTTACTTATTTTTCTTTTTTATTTTTTTTTTGCTGGTATCCATAATCATTTTGCTTAAAATTCTGCACTGAAATTCTGAACACTACTTGGTCTTTACCATACCTTTGAATATTCACCACCACCCTCTTGGTAACCATTATAAGTCAGTTATGAGTTATCAGTGTGCTTGATATGCTGAAGAGAGTGGCTGCCACCATAAAATGCATGGCTACAAGAAGAATATTAAAAGAGTATGTCATTGGATCAAAGGTCCATCTGCGTATAATGGATGTCGTATCATGATTTTTGACATTGGCCAGGAATAAATGCAGAAGTAACATTATAATTACAAGGGAAACAGCCAAATTTCTGAAGTGATACGAATAGGCATCTTGCTTTTGTTTTTTAATTTTTCTATCTTTTTCCCACACATGTGGCATACAGGTAAAAGCTTATAAAATGAAAGCCTTATTGCCTTTGTAAAATCATGGCTCAGGCCTGTTACTTGGGCTAGAGAAGGACTGTGGGAAAGAGGCTCAGCAGAATTGGAGGTAGAAAAACATGTGGTGCGATTATCCTGTGCTCACATAGTGGTGTGTGGTGATTGGTAGAATCAAGCTTGTTGTGCTTTAAAACAATGTAAACACTAAGAAATTGCATAAGAGAGGCTACGTGATATTAAAGATAAGCTTTTTGCCTGAGTTGTTGGTGTGACTCGTGCGTGTCACATCCGTCTCAACGCGACACACACACATATACATACGAACACCAAAAAAACCCCACAAAACCAAACAAAACAAAACAAAAAAAACAAACACCCTCCAAAAAAACAGAAAAAAAGTAGTATCCTCCTAAAAATGAGGGTACATTTAGAAATTGATTTCAGAAAAAAAAGGTCTTATTTTTTTTCTTAATATGAATTTACACAGTCACATAATGATCACACATATGTAGAGATTGCATTATTTTCTAAAGGTTTTGTATAAAAACTGCATTTAGCTAAGCCTGAGGTCTTCATCTTTTATTTTTTTTAAATAGTCTATTTCTTTAATGCAAAGAGACCCACCTTGCAAGACTAAGAAGTATTTTTGGTTTTATTTTCCCCATATTTTCTCTCTGTTTCAGAAAGGAATACAAAAATACTGTGTTTTCAGATAGGCAGAGAACTCCTTTATTTTTGTCTGCTCTTAACTCTAATTCTCCACAGAAACTATGTGTGAGTGTAAAGTGTTTTGGAATAGCCTAGTATCCTATGAAAATACTAACTCACCAACCAAACGAAATCTTGCTGAAACTTTCTTTTTTCATGTTGTACATCTCGAATGCATGTAGGCAGTTTGACATTGAAATGCCACAGAACTCTCTTGTTTAGTGAAGTCGGCAACAGAGAAAATATTATGCCAGCTCTTTAAAGCCAGAAGTGCTTCCCTCTCCACTTACACATGCAGTTCAAGCTGCAGTCGCATAATTGGGTCTCAGAAATTGCCTCTCTTTCTCGAATCCCCATGCCCAAGTTAAGAACTACTATTAAAGGTCTCACTTTCATTCCGCAATTGCTTTTCTCTCTGAAAGCTTCACTGTGGATCCCTAGCAATTTGCTCCCTTTTATCTGTTGATTTTCAAGTGTGTTAAGTCAAAGTCGAACAGTACAGAGCTAACCTCTTTCTCAGGTTTTTTTTTTATGCATGAGTTTCAGGTATTTATGGCATTTTAAAAATACAATTTAGAATATTGTATTTAGCAAAATGTACAATCACCAATTATACAGTCTTATACAGTTATTATTTTTCAATCTATGTGCATAAAATAGGATTCTATCACTTCGTATATTTATTGCTCACAGAACTGAAAAAACAAAGCTGAAGATATTAGGGTCATAGTCTTGTTGGGTTCTTTGGATTCATCTCAGCTGCAGCTCTGCTCTTTTCAGCAGGCTAAACATGAATGACATCTGAGTTACAAAACAGATATACAGACAGACAGATTAACCTCTTGCCTCATAGGGGCTGAGCCTACAGTACTTTTCAATGAAATCTTTTTTATCCATAGTTGTTGGCACCAATAGCTGTATTCATCGCACATGTGTGTGTTTCTGTGTGCTCTGTGGTGAAAAGACTATTAGTTTTCCATATCAGTTTGCGTTTCATATATGAGTAACAAAGCCTTGTTTTCCTTTTTTTTTACAAAAGTAAGGAAACCTTTTTAAATCAGTCAGATAAGTAGGTTTTAGGGAAGCTGGGTATTCAGCACTCTGAAAATCAGGTACTGGAGAAAAATAAAAAGTCTCTAAAAGCAGCCATGGGTTTTATCTCTAAACAGTAATCTGTTAGGCGTAGTTTTCTGAGCTGCCTCTATATTCATTAGAGGAAAATGAATGCTGATAAATCTCAGTATTTTTTTCAGTAATCTCAATGATGTAATGGCTTTGTGAACTCATAAAATCACAGAAAGTTAAGGGCTTGTAATGGGCCTTAAAGATCGTCTAGTCTCAACCCACACTGCCATGGGCAGGGACACCTCCCAGTAGATCAGGTTGCTCAATGCCTTATCCAACCTGGTTTTAAATACTGCCAGAGTTGGGGAATACACAAAATCCCTGGGCAACCTGTTCTGGAGTCTCACCACCCTCGCATTAAAAGCTCTTCTGAAATGTCTAACCATAATTTCCCCTCTTTCAATTTGTACCCATTGCTCCTTGTCCTACCACTACAGTTCCTGAGGTAGTGTCCTTATCCGACTTCCCTGCAGGCCCCTTTGGAGGTCTCCATGCAACCTTCTCTTCTCCATGCTGAATAGCCCAACTCCCTCAGCCTGTCTTCATAGAAGAGGTGCTCCAGTCCTCCTAAAAATTTTTCAAGCCTCCTCTAGACCCACTCCAACAGTTCCATGTCCTTCTTATGTTGGGGTCACCAGAGCTGGATGCAGCAGTCCCGATGGGGTCTCACAAGAGCAGTGTAGAGAGGCAGAATCACCTCCTTTGTCTTGCTGGCCACGCTGCTTTTGATGCAGCGCAGGATACATGTGGCTTTCTGAGCGGTAAGCTGACATATAAAGTTTTTAATCAACCTTCACTCACTTGCACACCTCCACTTTCTAATAATTGTTTCCTAGAACGTATATGCCTGAGGTGAATTTCCTTTTGCGCTGTTCTGTAATTTCTGAGATCTCCCTTTTTCCCATGATCTTGAACCTTTGCTTTCCAGCACTATTGAACTTTACTGCACTTTATCATGAGCTGTGTTGTCTCTAGTTTAAAGCTCTCCTCATCACTTCGGACAGCCTATTGTAAAGATTAGCTTGGCTTGACTCTGTAAGGAGCATTTTCTCTTCCCCTTTGAGCCCTCCATCCTCAAAGTGGGTCCCATGGTTGTGAAAGCCAAATTCCTGTCAACATCACCAGGTGTACAACCAGATTGTCGACCTGCAGGTGTTGAAATTAATATAATTGTATGACTTTGGTGTGACAGGACTCAAAATCAGCCAAGGTAGACACATTTAGATTTTCTTCAGTCCAAAGACAAAATGATATTCAAAGAGAACTTCAATACTTTTTAGTAGACTAAAATGTAGAATATAAAACTCTGAATAAAGAAAACCTAAAGTTTTCTTAAAGTAGAAAAATAAACCATGCCAGAGAGATTTCCTGTGTACTGGAACTTCATTTCCTGTTCTGTTAAACTGTTAGAGAGTTCTCTAACCTGCTTTAGGCCAAGCAGGCTAGGCAGATGCCCCTCCAGGGCCCCAGCAAAGTTTGGATTTAGCACAAGTCAGACACCTGTCTCAAAAGAGAACATGCATCCAGACGCCTTATTTTGAAAGCTGGAGAGCATAATAGTATGTTCATGGGCCATTCCATGCCTGTGAAGGGTTTAGGGAACATTTTGTTTGCCAGTTTAAATGTGGTAAACATGATTAGGAAAAGAAGAATAAAATGGGGGATTAGGAGGAGCATTAGAAACTACTTTTCTTCTACCAGCTGTGTCCTTGCAGACAGGTTCTGCCTCTTAGCCCAGCCACTGAAACTCAGTTTTTTGAACTAAGAGAAACCATATTCAGTTGTTCATAATTTTTAGGAAATTGTCTCTATTCTCTAGCTGTCACTTCGTCAAGTCAGTTTCATCACCCATGCAAACAATGTTAACTTTGAAATCTTTCTACATATCTACAGTCTTTCAAAACTTTTCTCTTTGGGCATGCTCATTTATTCTCATCAGCATATTTCCACCCCTTGGGTGGGTTCATTTGTTTGCTTTTATTTTGCTCTTTGGTGTTTTGCAGGCTTGGTTTGGTTTTGGTTTTCCTATTTTCTGGAAGGTTCCATGTCTCAATGACTTCTTAAAGATAATCCAAGAACATATAAAACATATGATACCTTTCCTTAAATAGGGCATTATGCCCAGGCTAATTGGCTGAATTCTCAGCAGGGCTAATTACCTTGGGCGGAGCTCCATGGTGAGAGATATCTTGTCTTTGTTTCCAGAGCAACAGTGTTTGGGTCAACAAGTGCTCTGCACAGTACTGTCCTCAGCAGGGTAAAACCTTTCAGCCTACCATCAGAAATAGGAGCTATAGCAACCATCTTGAAAGATTTGGCCAGTTTGTGTCTTCTAACCTGATTAAAATAGGTGACTTCTGCTGCATTTTTCCTTCGGGCATGATATTTCCCAGTCTAATTCCATTAATCACTTTAGAAACCAGTTTGTGTGAAAGCTGAAGCATGAAATGTGCTGGCAGGGCATTGCAGCAGGTGCATAGCCACCATGCTCTATCATGTATAACTTTGCAGAGATGAGAAACACTAAAGACTTTGTTAAAATGATTATCTGTAATCCTAGACAGGGGGTAGTAGGCCAACATTTTTCCCTCTGTTGAAGAAGAATCTTGTTAGAAACTAATCCAAATTATTGATGGGTCATTTGAGGCTCATTCCCCTAACTCCAGGCCTGGATTTTTGCGACAGATGGATGAGTTGACATTCTTGATAGGAGCTGTGCTCCCTGCAAATACATAGCATACATACATGGTATTTTGCCTCTCTGAAGTCTTGAACGTCTGTTTGGATGGCATTTTGCCTACTCACAAGTCAGTACAAAAGTCAAGCAGTGGTAGGTTTATGCGGACAGTTGGCATTACCCTGAAAATGTCACTTTTTTCCAGGAATTCTTCATTCTGTGCCAGTATTACATATCGACACCACATGCCTCTTTACACCTAATTACATGAGTTGACACTTACATGACAGAACAGAAATGGTTGATCTGTGGAGGGAAAGAAAGGTTGAAATCTATGGTTGCCCTTGCAAATACAGGTAATATGTTTTCAGACTTCGTGGAATGTCAGTATACAGAAGGAGTCATGACCCATTCTCTCTCTCATGTTCAAGTAATTTTACAGAAAGTTAACAATTGTCATTGTCTCATGTTTTGGCACAGATTAATGTCTGATAAGACCTTCCACTAAGAAATTAGTGGTTTTCATGTACTAAACTTTTAAGGGGAAAAAAAGGAAAGAGATAATTTTTCTGTTTCCTGTAAAACCAGGACAAGGAATAGTGTTCAGGTGTAAAACCCATCTGAAATAAACAGTGAAGGTAACATACCTAAATGTAGCACACAGATACCTGTTTTGAGACTTCTATAGTTATGCTCATTCTTTTCTAGTGCTATTTTCCATCTCATCTATGTACAGTCCAATAAAGAAAAAAGAGTCTTTAAAAGCAATTCTGTACAGAGTTACCACTACCCTTAGTGGTACAGTAGCAGGTCAGCTGCATTAGTATGCCCCTTTCTTCCTCTTTTTTTGACCTCCCCT
>VZRF01014174.1:512100-528943 GCA_013396875.1 Vireo altiloquus | reverse complement strand
CTCCCCTCCCCTCCCCTCCCCTCCATCCTCCCGATGTTGGCTATGTCCACTACTTGGGAACTGAAATGTTATGTCTGGAAAACCAGGACCTAGTTGAATTTGCTAGGCTAATTTTGCAGAAAAATTACCAAAAACCCCAACCAATCATCCAGCCAACCAAACAAAATGAATTTTTTGGATTGGTGAACAGTGGATCCAACAAGCACCCAGATTGCAGCAAGGAACGGTGGAAGAATAAGGCTCTCCATTTTGGCATCAATGAGGTATTAATTGTCTCAGCAGCTCATTTAAATGCAACTTTAGGTGCTTCTCTCTAGACCAATGAAACCTTTGGCTTTTCATTTTGGCAGGTAGCTGTCTTTGGGGCTGTAACTAAACATGACTCTGATTCTTACTCAAATTAGCAAGATGACCACTTTTACTGAGGACATCTGCTAAACAGCTTCACAGACTCCTCACAAAAAAGTCACTTTCTTACCTCGGATCTATAAAGACAAGTAAGCTCTTCCACACTCACTAGAAGAAGCCTAGAGAATGTCAGGTATTGTAACAGAAAACTTCTAAGACATACTTTTGTTGCAATAGAGACCGCGAAGACATAAGTACTCGAACGTTCCTGCTTAAATAGAGTTAAAGTAGCTTAGATGCTCATACCCTCATTGGTTCAGCTAACTCTGCAGTGAAGATGTAGCCATACTTAGTCTACTTTAAATAATAATGACAACATTAATATAGCAATAAATATAAATAAAAGTCATTATCTTCATGATCCAGTTGGTTAAAATTGTTCTCTTTCAATTTTGCTTAAGTATTTAGCCTGTCCAGTCCTCCCAAAGTCATCAAAGGAAAGTAAACAGGAGAGAGGAACATGCATCTTAACCTTTTCCCTTTTACTAGTTTGTGGAATGGATTTAAAACACAAAGGAATAGAACAGCCTCCTACAAAGTAGGATGAATTGTAAATGAATAATCTTAGTTCACATAACCGCTCCCAAAAACTTACATCTGGGTATTCTTTCCAAAAGGGATATAAAGATACAAATGTATTTTAAGAGCAAGCATTTCATATGGGTTGCAAGCAGTGATAATATGACTTTGTCTTAGAGGTCTATTGAAAAGCCAATATATGAGTTATAAAGAGCTTGCCTGCTACAGCTGCAATTGTTTAAGAAGGAATTACTTCTCATCCACTAAACACCACACATATCACCCTTATATGTGAAGCAATCTTCAAGACTTTAATTTATTCTATCTAGCTATAAGCATCAACTTGTCTGCCCTAATGTTTGTTTGATCTAAGCTAGTAGCTCAGACTTTCTTGATAGTTGATAAAGAGATTGAAATATTTACAGGCAGTGATTCAGATGAAAAGAATCACCTTCTAGAGGTGTTCTCTTTCTCTTCAGTATCTGTATAGGAGTCCTGTGACTTTTGGTTCTGCATTGTAGTGGAATTAGATGAGATGTAAGTTTCTGGGTTCATTCTCAGTTCAGTTCAGTACAAGTAAATTGAGTTTGCCTAAATGACTTGCATTGCTTCCTTAAAACAATCTGGCTTATTTGGCCTGAAATGGGCCAGCAGTAGTCATGAATCCAGTTATCACGTCTCAAGTGAGGAGTGATAACTAACAGCTATGGAACTGTCATCCGCTGAATAGCTCCAGCTGTTCTATAAGCCAGCATCTGGGTATATCCCATATTAACAAAAAAGGTTGAAAAAAATAAAGAAATTTTCTAAATTCTTCTCTTATCCAGTTATTTTTGGGCATTATTTTTGCTATATATAATATGTATAATGTAAAAAAGTTTTACTTTTCTAAGATGTGTAATATTTAGTAGATAAATTTAAAAGTTTAAGAAGGCAAAATTAAATGTGTATGATTTTGTGTAACTGAGTCGTAAAGTCCTATGTGACTCGGTGAGTAAGAATAGACTACATCTTATGCTTAAAATATTATATTTGCAATATATTTTTTGCAATGCTTTATTTTAAAATAACCTTATTAATTTATCCAGTAATAATTTTTGCCTAAGGCTTCTGTAAAAGTAACATAAAAAAAGCAGGGAAACCCCTCAAAAATATGTTAATATTTGCTCAGATAGGTATGCATAAAGTTTCTGAAGATTGTCCTCTTTTATGAGAAATACAATTGGTAGAAAGGTGACTCTCTAAATTGAAGATTTAAAGAAATCTAAAGATAAAAAAAAAAATGCTGTTTTGTGGTAGAAATATAGGTAGTACAGTTTTTAAACTGCACAGGAGGCCAGATCAGAGGACTGTATAGATTGGGAAAGAATGATGTCAAAAGGCACACCGGTGAAATATAAGCTGCATACAACAGTGGCTCCTGTGGCTCCTCTGTGGTTCCTATGAACTTCTAGGGAGTTCAGTGGTGTTTCTGTATAAGGCAATGAGGATGAGAAAGGAGTACTGTGTTCAGCTCTGTGTCCTCCATCATTCATTGTTCAGCTTTGAGGCCTCCAGCATAAGAAGGCAGACTGTATAGAAGCCTTCCAGTACCTAAAGGGAGCCTGTAAGAGACCAGGAGAGGGACTTTTTACAAGGGCATGTACTTATAGGACAAGTGAGAATGGCTTTAAAGTTAAAAATAATAGATTTAGATTAGATATGAGGGAGTAAGTCTTCACGGTGAGGGTGGTGAGGCACTGGAACAGGCTGCCCAGAGAAGTTCTGAATGCCTCATCCCTGGAAGTCTTCAAGGTCAGTTTGAATGGACCTTTGAGCAGTCACCTAGTGGAAGGTGTCCCTGCCCGCGACAGGGCAGCTGGAACTAGGATGGACTTTAAAGTCCCTTCCAACCCAAACCATGCTATGATGCTATGATTTTATGAAAGTGTAAAAACCCCCACTGTTAAGCTGGAGAATCCCAGCTTCTAAGTAGTGTAATCCTTCTTAGTTACAAGTGTTTCCAATAGATGTCCTGCTCTGCCCTCAGAGACTCAGGCTGGCATTTTTTTACAAATGTTAGTTGGAAATATGTTCCTCTTGAGACCTCACACTTGGCATGACAAGTGCCCCAGAAATCTTCTAAAGTGAAGCAGATGAGCTACTGCAAGGTCAAGAGAGGAGTGAGAGGAATGATAGTTTTAGGGGCAAGCAATTTTTTACAAAAAAGTCAAAAGGTGAAAAAAGCTTCTGGACCAGAATTAAAGAGTGTGCTTTGAGAAGTCCAGATGCATTTTGATAAGATTTACAATTGATCAATAGTGGGTTGAGAGAAGAGAAAAAAAAAAATTCAAAGCCACTGAAATACCATCACCTACATATTCATTGGAACACTTACTGTTTCTTGGTATGATAATACATTGAAGCAACTCATACCTAACCTTTCTCCAAAAAAGGCCATGCTCTTTAAAATCTAAGCTGAATATGCACTAAAAAAAATTATTCTGCTTCACTATTTTCCCCTGAGGGTTATGCCAAATTTGTATGGGAAGTAAATCTGTTTCACTTTGATAATTGTCTCCAGTTCTTGTGACAATCTGCATAAATGTACTTAAGACCATTACAGTCTTTTGAAGATACCCAATACTTATATAAAACTAAAAAAAAAAGGCATGTTTTCCTCATTTGAAGAAGAAGGGAATACTAGATCATAGTCCACACACTATCAATGCTCTATCTAGAACTACCAACAACTGATTTCCACTGGAGTTCATGATTTCAGTTTATTTGAGAACTACCAGGGTTTAGAAGGCTGATGAGACTTCAAAATGCACTCATCAATTCCTTAACATATGAATAAGCTTTAAAAACATGGAAAGAAAATCTCAGCCACAAGATCAAAGTTCCATGAAACAACACTAATTTTCCTCACTTTAAAATTCATTTTCACTCTTACCAGATGTTCTTTCCAGGTTTCATGAAAAAAAAGTGGAGTCATCTAAGTTGTGAAGTTATCTTCACATCTCAAAATTTGTAATAGATCATTTACTACCTACTGAAACATTCCTGGGACATTCATGGCTCACAAAGGCATTCCTTGGATCTGGAAGCTTTGTGGGTGTCTCAAAATTCCTTTATCTGGAAGTGTTAGTTTGATGTGGTCACATCCAAATGCCACAACCAAACTGCTGTTTTTCTCCCGACAGTTTAATGAGTTGATCAGCTGAGTATAGAAATGGGTAGCTGCCTTCAACTGACTGAAGTTTTCTGCCATCAGCATAATCATTTACTTGCCATTAGATTTGTTTGTTTGGTTTTTTTTTCAAATTGTGATTGAGATGTTCAAATGTTGTGTATATTGCTTATCTGAGCCAGCTTTCAGAATGTGATTAATTACGTTTTTATCTTTATCTTATGTAGTAAAAAGCTGGGACCATGGCCCAGCCTTGCCTCCAGCAATATTTTTCTCTATCTTATTTTTGGGGAACAACATATAAATCAAGGTCTAAATCAACTCCTCTGATATCTGCTTTTTTGTATACAGAGGTCCTTTTCTTTAAAATTGCCTTCAAATGCCTAATATATGACGATCCAAAAGGTATTAATAATGTCAGACGCTACTCTATGCTCCTATTTTTAATTACTTATATATCCTCTGAAGTCATGATGGTAGCTTTTACCCAGAATTCTAGTTTTGGTCTAGATTGAAACAGAAGTTTCATATGAGAATTTTTGGCTTCAAACAATTTGGCAAGTTCATTTTGACTCTACCTTTCCTAGACATTATGCTTGGCTGAAAGAAGTATAGTTTGTCTCATTCATATAGTAGCTATACAAAGTGTCTTTATCACTGCAAGAATCTAAATTTCCTCACACCCATTCACTAGAAGACTATAAATATTTTTCAAAATTAAGTCTATTACCTTATCATAAGACAGATATTATAAATACATTTGCATGGAATTCTTTCTCAATACTATATAAAATATATAATTTAGCATAAGAAATAGCCATTAATATGCAAAAATCACAGATTCTGTGTGAGATAAATTTTTCTGTCTACACTACCTGGCTGATGATGAGCAGTAACTTGTATAATTTTTCTGGTGTATGAGGTCTTCCTTTCAGTGCAGCTTGTAATCCACAGACAAGCTTGTTGATATCATGAGTTCAGTGTCACTAGGCTTTTCCAGAGTCAGTGGCTTCAAGCATGGAAATGGATACTGGGCAGTTCTCCTGGTTGTCCATTGTATTATTAATTTCTCATTTCTTTCTGGCTTCTGGCTTCCATATGACTGGGAAATTGGCTCTTCAGCAGCCTTTGCCTCCACTTCATTTGCAAATGTCATCTGACTTAAGCTAGTTTAGGCATAGAAAATGGTCAAGCCTTAACAGTGTAGGACTCCACAGGCTAATTTTGTTTTATATTCTTCTCCCTGAGAAGCTTCTTTACAGCTAGTAAGTGTATGTCTTTATTGTGTCTCAGCGTAGAAATACTATTTGCTCTTTTCCTTTAAAAACACAAGGAGACTAAGGACTGGGGAATTAGTGCTACCATGAAGTAGAGAATGAGAATAAAAATAGAACTTTGAGGATACTACTGTTTACCTTACTCCAGTAAATTTAGACCGGTAAGTTCCTTGTTAGAAGAAAACAGCTCTTAGTGTCTCTTTGTTGCTTTTATATAACATGTGGCTTGCCTGCGGGGGACGTAGTGAAATGTAACTTTATTTACTTTGTCTTAGGGAAAAACAGAGACCTGATTAAAGAGGAGCAGAAAAAGAAAAGTCTCTCTGGGCTCTGTTCTGCAACATAACATCTCAGTGGTTGCTGGAATCACAAACTCCTTTGGTCCCTCACACTGTTAGTTATAAATCTTCTTCTTTATACCCAGAAGCTTGGTTTAAAATCCAAGTAGCTTAGAAATGTTACCTTAATGCTGTTCCTTCAACAAATCTGAAAGGAAAATGAACTTGCTTACCCTTTTTGTTGCAAGCCATATTCTGAAGTCTTCACTTATCTCTTGCAATCATATAATTGAGCCAATTTCTGTGAATGTTTATTATTTAGCCCTACATTCAGAGCTGGTGAGAGCAGCATTTGAAATATATCAGTTTATCAACAGCCATAAAATACTGAAAAAATAAATCCTAGTCCATGCTGAAAGTTTTGAGGTTCAGTCTTGTAATTGCAACTCAAACTAATTGAAGCACATAGAAAGGAAAATGAAGTACAAGCTATTTCCATTTCACATAGAAAACACCTGATTTTTATGGTTTAAATAATAATGTGGAGAAGCATGCTAATTTCTCCCTGATGTTATCACATTATATACCTAAGGAAGGATACCTGTGCAATGGGATGTCTGTATATTCATACTGTTACTTATTGCAGATGGAAGTATCAATAGATGGTATAGGTCCTTCCACAAGAACTGGAGTCTCATCTGTGGCTGCATAAAACCTCAGCTTTATGCATTAGAATTTTCTAATTACTTAAAAAACGGGAGGAAAAAAAAAAGAGTTTATCTACTGAGCGATTTCTACTTTCTTGATATGTGGGCTAATGGTGCTAATTTAATTGAATGATGGAAAATATGTAATCTCAAACAGAACTTTAGTAAAACAATAGTACAAAAGTCTGTGTTCTTCTAAGAAAGGGTCTTCATAGATACCTTTGATTCCTTTTGGAAAAATATATTGTCCTGTTTAAGCAGCTAAATAATCTTATAAGTTTCTACTATCATAAAATTTAACTTTCAATGAAAAAATGTATACAACATATTTAATGCTATCTTTTAAACTTGGAAATCACCAGGGTAAAAATGAGTGTAAAAATTCTAAGACATACATATAAAGTTTATTTCTAATTTTTTCCTTCAAAAGTTTGAGGTCTAGTTTGTTTTCAAGACAGATAATAGAAAATATTCTATTTCTTCAAATCTCTTAAGACATCAAGGGAGAAAAGTGATAGGAAACCCTAAGAAGTCATATTAAGCAAAAGAAATATATGATAATCTCCACTGTTAACCTCCATCTTCATACCAATTCTATTTCTAGGATAAGAAAAGGATAGCATTGGTCTTCTCATAATCATCAGGTAACAGGATCTAGTTTGAGGTCCAAAATTACTGATAACTAGCAGGATGTTTTTAATATTTTTATTTTTTATCCTTTAATACTTTTTTAAAAATTATTTCTTTGCACATAATAAGAACTTATATGTTTCAGAAAAGTTTACTTTTGGTTTAAGGAACTGAGGCAGAACAGCTGACTCATCAGTGACTGTAATCATTGATTTCTGCACTAATAAGGTCAGAATGGAAGATGTCACTGAACCAGTTTTCTTGTTTACTCATGTTAGTCATCAGCCTAGTAATGACAAAAGCAATAGAAAAATCTGATGGATAATAATAATGGTAAAGTCATTAGAAGGCTATGGCTCCACAGTCAGCATCAGAATGTGAATCCTGCACTCCAGAAACCTCCTATATAAAGGTGCTATAAACTAGTGGCAGTACACACAACCTATTACCATGAAGAACCACATAACCATGAAGTGGAAAGATTATATTTGACTTTCAGGCTCCTATACCAAATGAATGTAATGCTAAGGGGTGAAACAACATTTGTGACTCAGCACCAGTCCTGTTCCTGAGTACAATACTTAAATCCCACTGAAAAGGTTTTCTTTCACAGTATAGAATCTATCAACAGCAAATGACTGGAAACTAAATTTTCTAGTATCTTGCTCTTTTATGCAGTATTTTCAATGTGTAGACATTCATGAGTCAGAATGATTTAGCTATTCAGATTGGCAGCAGTTTACGTGCTATTTGCAAGGAAGTAGATGACTGTAACAAGCTGCAAAGCATCAAAGGACCTTTTCCAAGTATATTACTCTTATCTCTATTTACTTTTACGTCAGGTATTTCAGTGATTAGAAAGTTCAATTTCAAGAAAGCATCTGAAAATCCCAAAATGCCTTCTGTGAAATGTTCATGAGTTAGAGCTTGTGGGTAGTTTGTTGCTTAGCAAGAAACTTACATAACCATGTCACCAATAAACTGTTATTATAATTAGCTCCAAAATATTAATTAATTTTGTCTTCATCCCATTTTTATTTTGCTATAGGAATATTGGCTCAGTAATACACCACTTTCAAAAGTAGAACCATTACTTATTTTCAAGAAAGACTTATGAAAAATATATGCAATAGAGAAACTAGCCTTCTTTTAGGAGAAAAATTCATAATCAAATTAAATTCATTCATCATTTGCAAATACTAAATGGCTACTTAAGTTTAAAAAATAGAAGGAAAAGATGAAATCAATTTTGAATGTCTGAGGTACTTTTGTTGCATTTAAGCAGAGGAAGGCAGACGTGGTAACAGAGATAGAGAACAATAACAGTGAGCTTTAAAAGTATACTTAGAAATTGTACATAATAATAAAACAAAGAAATTTCATGGTTTAGGGTTTTTTTCTCAATTTCAGTATTAGTGGTATGTGGAAAACATGTCTTTGTCTTGTGCGTGGTAATTTTTTCGTGAGGTTAAAATCCATTACTAGGTACTTCTATTATGGAAATAAGAACACCTGAATAGGGAACTTGTGACCAAATAAATATGTAAATCTTTAATTTCCACCTGAGTTGAACTGGAACTCATGATATCAGTCATAGGCATTCTCATTCATAGAACGATAATGTCATGTCAATGAAGACTGGGAGTGATGTAGGAAAATGAAATTAAAATTAAATATGTGCCTAATTTTAGGTTTGTTACATAGCACATGAAATCCAGTGGCCTGATGCTTCTATATGAAAATATCAGACTATAGCCCAATAACCAACACTGTCCATTCTAGGTATATTTCTGGAGAACAAAAGAAATCCAGAGAGAGTTTTAAGGTCAGCTGAAGATGAAACAGCACAACTTCTGTAAGTGGGCCATCCAAAACTTATTTTTTTGTGTCATTTACAGAAGGAAAATTTGGACAAGGTCATACCTTATTATGATGGATCTATGACCAACTGTTTTAGACTCAAGAAGCTGTTCTTTTTTAAGACTGCAGAAGTCAGACTCAAATTTTGCCAAAACCTTTGCAGATGAGTATGTACACAATTTAGTAAAGGACAAAAATACCTTGATAATTTGGCAACCTTACAAAGGTAATATTTGTGAAGTTCCTATATATATAAAAGCTCCTACAAACTTCACTATTATATGCTTTCAAAGAGATTTTATCTTTTATCTGCTGCATGAATATTCTATCCTTTGTATCCTATAGCAAGGAATAATTGTTCATTAGCAACAAGCTAGAAGAACAAAATGTAACTGAGAAGTCCTCTTGTTATGCAGTGTCTAAAAATTATATTTAACATAGAAATTGTTCTACTGGCAGCTAAAAAGAGACATTATCTCTAAGTGCCTGAAAACTCTAATCATAAGAGGACACCAAGTGAGTACTCTACAAGCTGGAAAAAAAAGATGGACCCTGACAATGAAACTTCAAATAAATTTAAGGTGAGAAGCATAAACAACAAATCTTAAGGAAAAGAAAACAAACTAAATAAGGAGTTGATAATTGTTGTTTTGAAGGATCTTGAGAAAGAAGTCTTGATACAGGAGGAATATGTCTTACTTACAGTTAGTCACAAGAGTATACCCTTTCTATCAAAAGACATAAACCATCAGAGCAGCTGCTCTGTATTATGGAAAGCTTCATGTAAGTAGACCCAAACCATCCTTAAATACACTAGTTAGAGGTACAAGTAAAAGATATGATTCAGAAGACTGATATATAAGCAGTTAAAACACTTATGTGGGCTAAAGAAGTTATAATTAGCATCGACTCTTATCCAAGCTTTAGCTATTTTAGCTTGCATAAGCTAAAGCTAGTAGATAACTTATATGAATGAAACATCATAGTAGCACCATTGCAATGTAATGATGTTAAGTTTTAATGGTAGCAACATAAGCCAGGTGAATCCAGATGAGTCACCAACTGAAATTACTGAAAATAAGCTTAAAAACAAGATAGGTAAAAGGCGAAACAATTTGAAATTACACTGCTTTTAACAAGAATGAGGCTAAGAGAATTTTCAAATAACAAAGCATAAAGTCAGGCTTTCATTACAACAAAAATCTAAACTCATTATTTTGAGATTCTCATAATCTTCATTGTGAAAATAAACCCTAGGAAAGCATCTCTAAATTATCTGCCCTGCATTTTTGCACGTCTTCCACAAACCTACCAGTAAAGAGTTGACCATGGTGGTAATTTGCAGGTTTTTTTTTTTTTTTTTCCTGTTTTTCAGTCTATAAATATTTCATTTCTGTTTGGAACAAACAAAAATGTTGATATCGTCCAAAAAAGATTGTTCTTGGACTGTCATGATTCAGATTTCTCAATCTAATTTCAGAATTTAATATCTGTTAGAAGTACTTTCCCATATTGGAACCCAAATTGAAACTAAACTGAAGTGTAGAAATTAAAAGAAACTTTTCAGTTATTAAAATAGATTGAAACTAGAAACGGACAATTAACTTGATGGAGGGCAATACAGTATTTTTAGAGGTATGGAAAATGCATGTCTGAAATAACATTCAGCAGAAAACTCAGCAGAATGGTGAAAACTGTTAGCAAGTAAATAAAGCTACAATTTTCATCAGATTGGACTTTGTAACTGATGTAATTTTTAAACCTACATATGGTTTATTTGTCTGATTTTGGGGCAGAAGGTGTATTCAGATCAGTTCTGATCTGGGAGTCCTGTTATTCCAGTGTTGTTGAATGTTAGCTACTGCAACTTCCAATGAAATGCTAACTGGGTGTTTTTTTGGCTTATATAGATCTTAACCATATGTGAATATAATAGCCAGAGTGGGTAGACTTTACAGATGGAAGAGATTGGCATTTCGTATATCTCACATATACTTAATGAATTTCACCATATGAAAATTCAACACAGAAGCAACGATGGGGTTTGCATTTTACAGCACAAAATCTGTTTCTGCTAAGATATTTTCAATTAAAAATATAATCTTTAAGACTCGTGCATCTATAACATATAAAACTAATTGCAGCTGGAATGAGATTCAGGCAGGTAAGTTCTCAAAAGAAGCATAAACTAAAACACAGAAATAAGCACATCTGTTCTCCTTTACTGGTATATTTAACAACAATAATCTTAATTTACAGGACATTTTTTCTAACAGATACCATTCCTTGTTAAATTCCAGACAATTGTTCATAGTTGCTGTCAACAGAAGGGAAAGGAGGAGAGAAAGAAAGTGGGTTTAATTAGCATTAGCTAGATGTTTTGTAGTAGCCTCTATTGAGAAGGTTTGTCTCTGCCCCAACTAGTTTAGATTAGAACTTCTGGTTGTATAATTATGTTTTCCTCCACTAATTCCTCATTGCACAAAACTAAAATTACAGAAAAATTTTACATAATAGAGGAAGATGTTAAATGTTTTTTTAGGCTCATTCCAAACCCATTTTTATATACCGATTGTAGAGATACATTACCAATAATGATTAATAAGTTGGATAACCATATTTCTACTTCATACCATCATAACTGTAGAAAGGTTAAATTTTATATAATGAAGACATTTTGTAGAAGATCATGTTTTTACTCTGATGTAAATTTCTCTCTTATCTCCCAGGTGGGATTTGCTTCACCTAACTTGGTATCTACTGTGTCGATATCTACCCTAGAGCTAGTTATTGAGGTTATTTTTGTAATCACTACAGAGCAACAGATTCCTCTAATGCAATTCATTCCATCCTGAGACAAAAAAATGTGCCTCTTTCTCTTCATTAAAGGTCTTCAGGTAGCTAACACAGATGCGGAATATGTGAAAACATATGTACTTTTCATATGCTTTGCATATACTTTTCTATCTGAACATGCCCAGGCTACAGTGGAAGATTGGACTTACTGTGTTTCTTGCAGTCTGTGCAGGGTAGCTGAAATCCTGAATATATTGCTGACAGGTGGGAAACAAAACAGCTGTACTGAAAATTACATATTTTCTCCAACAGAAACTTGACATTGTATTTGCTTGATCTATTTGATACTAAGGAAATAATTTCAATATTGAGATAATATTTAAAACCTTGCAATAAATGTCAGTTTTTCATCTTAAAATTAAAGTATTTCCTTGGTGCTAGTGACCCTAAGAACTTCAATGATTGGGTGAGAATCAGGGCCCTAGTTACATAAAGACATATATTCATATTTATATATGTCAACTTTCAACAGCCTTGTTTGTTCAATACTATTTATAATACCTGATAATAAACGGTATAAATAAACAGTAAATATTTCCAAGCAGGAGAGAAAGAAGGGGAAAAAATAAAATGTTTATAAAATGTTTTAAGTCAGATGAAATAACATTCTTGCAGGCCTGAGTGCATTTTCATCATGGTATTTATTTATTTGAAGGTTAATGCATAAATATATAAAGCAAAAAAGCTTTAGGCATCCTAAGTATGCTTAAACAAAACAAACCAAAACAAACAGTATAGCTTACAGTAAGTTTAATATATGAGGTGAAAATGTTGAGAAATACAGGAATCAAATTCTCCTTGCTTGGGGCAATGCAGATCTCTTTTCCTTTGGCTTAAATGGGCACCAGTTGGAATCTAGCTTAGAGTGAGAAGTATACACCTTAGAAAATCTTCTTTAAAGTTATTTTATGAAATACTGTCAGTTTTCTGCTTTAAAGGTTACTGATGAAGTATTATTTTCCATTATGATGAAACATGATACTCACCTGTATTATGACTTTTCCAATTTTATTGCATAGATCCAGAATGATCTGTACATTTATATATAACTTAGTCATATTCTGGAAAAAAAAAAGGCTGAGAAAATGAGCAACTACTCACTGTAATTTTTTCAATTTCTTTTTTTTTGTCTTTTATAGTAACAAGTCAATATTTCAGAAATAGGACTAACATAGCACATATATTTCTACTACTTCTACTGCATACAGCAGTCTACAAAAATATTTATTCCAAACTTTGGCTATGGAAGTTTAAACATCTCTGAAAAGAAAAAAAAGCCGAAACCTAAAATCTGGTAATATTAATCAGTATTTTTCATTCAAAACCATATTTCTTCCAGTAGACCAACATTTCCTCTGAGCTACTTTTCCTTTCTCTGCTTCCTCTTGCTGTGATGAACATGTTCAGCTAACCTGTTATCTATTTATTTATGCACTGACTCTGTAAGAGTGCCCTGATGCTGTTTCAGTGAGCAGGCTTGAAAATAATTAATTGCAAACATCAGAGCAGATGAACTAAAATATCTAATTAAGTCTCTGAAATATCAAAGAATAAGTGTCTGGGTGTCCTTGGAGGTTGATTCAGAGGTTAATAATAAACCAAACAGTGCCAGGGGTGATTCTTCTATACTAAAGCCAACTGACTTAGTTTGGCTGCACATGCCAAATTTTGAAATCTCTATTTCCTTCCAAAGCAGAAAACAGGACAGAGAGGTGGAATAGTCACATTCTTTTCTGCGCAAACCATCCAGACATCCAGTAAATAATTTGGGGGAGGATGAAGTGGCCTAAGCCAAAACAATATGGGGCATAGATCTAACACACAAATAGTAAAGATAATCAACTATCTCTACACCAGAAGTGTTTATGATTTGATTTTCTAAGACATATTTGCTCCTAGAAGCCCAGCCATTTCCATTAATGGAGACGAAAGTGCCACTGGGGGAATCCAAAATTTAAAAAAACATTTTTCAGAGAAAAATGTTAATACATTTGCTACTGACTATGTAAGAAGCTCTAGTGATTCAGTGCTTCCGCATATCACTGCTGATAGGCAAAATATAAGGACATGTTGTGTCCATGTACGTTGCTTGGTTTTGTGTTCACAGAATGCAAAACTCTTGTGCTGGGGCAAAATAATTCCGTTGTCCACCTTGCTGCAGTGGGGCAAGTGTGAAGTAGAATGAAAAATTTATGAGCTCAGAGACAGAAAGCATAATCAAGAGAAAGCAAATTCAGTAGCTGTTGGGAAATATTAGACATGGTGGAGTTTGGTGGAGGTATTTTTTTTTCTTTTAGTTTTGAGGTTTTGGGATTTTTTTTTTACTGATCAGCTTTCTACAAAGAGAAGAAGCAATTTAGATGAAATTTTAGCATCTAAAAAATGTGTCAGTTTCAACAAAACTTTTTGACAGAATTTCAGTGTGGAAAGAGTCTAAATATTTTGCATTGGGAAAATGAAACCTTTTGATAGTAATGTTTTTATTTTCATTTTACAGTGAAAAGAAAATAGTAAGAGAAGAAATATATGTATGCACTTGATATAAAAGTGAAACATGTGTGAGGAAATATGCAATTTTTTTTGCATTTGAGGAAAAATGAGGAAATTATGAGAAAAACTAAAAAGAAAGGGAATAAATTATAAGAAAGATGTGATAAGAGTGTAGAGGGCATGAACATCCATGCCCACAGACTATTTTAGGCCTTAGTTGTAAGGGGACATCAATCAGATTTTCCCATTTGTGTGAAAATATGTATGCAAAAAGTCCTTGTAGATTTTTTTATGTTTGCTGGATTGAATTTGCAGTGCAGCCAAGGGTCAGAGTTGTTGGGCATCATTGGTAGCTATCTGAATGAATGTTTCTTAATGCTGAACTACAAGTACCTAACTGAAAATTTAATTTTGCTTATATCTACTGGGCAAGAACTGAGCACATGAGTTTAAAATTGTTTAAAGTTTGTATTTGCTAAACTTGAAAATTTGTCCCATGGCATTTTTTTAATAAGATTCACAGTTTGTGACTGCATATTACAGCATTCTAAGTGATTTTGCCTTATGATGGCACCTTATTGATTTTCGAGTAAACATGTATATGCTAGTTTCTCTTCTCTGTAAATGAGCTTTACAGATCACCATTCAAATTAAACATCACAGCAAACAGAAGACATTCAATGGAGAGGCAGTCAATGACTACTTGTATAAATCCTACTTTTTGCAGGGAATATCATTATAAAGCAGCACACTTACACACATCTCTTGTAGAGAACATCCAAAATGTTAAAACTATTCTTTTCACCCTGTGGTCATCTGCTGAAATCCTCACACTTCTTCCAGGATGAAGAATGTCTCATCTTTATGATGTTCATTCCCTTCAGAACACGGTTACACAAACATAAGACTTACAAAGACATTAGAGATGCAAAAGGAATGGGTAAGGAAGAAATAAGCACATTCATCAACAAAAGCTTTGATATGCTTGTGGCAGCAAGTAAAGCCTCTCTATATATAGTGCGATGTAATTATGGCATAAGGGTATATGGTGTGTATATATATATATTACTAAATTTTACTAAATTCTATTTTACATAGGATATGAACATTTCATTTCTATATCAGACTTTAAAACCATTTGGTCATTGCACTGGCAGATACTAAAGTCCATTTGTCCAGAGCCATTCATACAGAGATACTTCACCTTTTCAATTAGGAATTTGTATCTGAATTCCTGTTGAATCACAAAGATGTTATTTTGAGGTTTTGGAACAAGATTCCACCATTTACTCTGGTATTTACATTTAAGTCTTTAGTTTTTACCAAAGTGCTTTGGTTTGTTTACATATGTGACTGGTACTTGATAACCAAGCCAATAAAATATTTTTATAATCCCGCTGTCTTTTGTGTTTTTAGAGTTCATATCTGGTCTTCATTCACTTTCTTTTTAATTGTGTCATTTTTAATTTATCTATGTTTAAAATATCTGATTGCCTTATTTTTAAAACATATTATTTCAATGAAATCTAGAAACAAAAGTTCAGTTAAGTTAAATGTTTTGTCAGGGGGGAGGTGTTCTTCTTTGGACCCTGACATCTGGCCCGGCTGTGTTCCTTGTTTCAGTGTCCCATGTCCCGAAAAGATGAAATGAGGCTTCTTTCTGCTGTTTCAAAGCTTGTTTATTTTTTGTTCTTATCAAAGTTTCAGAGGCACAGACTGTGCTGTGACCTCCAGGAACACGAGGACAGAATGGCCAGTGGTTACCAGAAGCAGGCAGCTTTTATATCTATTATCAACCAGTTAGAAAACTTTACGTATCTTCTTTTGTTTCCAAAACCAGTGAATATCAACCTTATTGACATGTCTCCTCTACACTGAATTCTATCTACCAATTAACAAGTCACAGGAACTCATGTCAGAGAAAAAAGAAGAGAAGAAGAAGAAGAAGAAGGAGTCGACACCCCAGAATCTCCATGTTGGCTCCATATAATATATATAGCAAAACCTAAAAACTACAACTACACATTCTGTGGTACACTAAACAACCATCTCCTCATTTCTTTGGTGCTCTCAGCTCATCCAGAAGTGGGGGCAAATGCTCCCATGAGCTTGGTTTGCAGGCCAAGCCTTTTTTGTGGAGCTCTGAGGGTAAAACAAACACTCAGGGGAGCAGGAAAAGTTCCCAAGCTTTTCCTGACTCCAACATGTTGAAGTTCACATCCTGAGAGTAAAGAAAGGATATCACTGATGAATTAGTTGCCTTTCTTCTATTTCATTTGGAAAGTCTAATGAAAAGTAAATAGGGTAGAAAAAGCTAATGAGTATCACCAGCATAGGGAGTTGTCCCGTTCCACTATAATGGGGGAAGGATTCTTTTGATAGGTTTTCTGACAAAAAATTAAGAACAAAACATGGAATATTATATCTGAAAACTGTTTATTGAAATAAAAGGGAGATAGAAAAAAAAAAAAAGAACAGAGAGGGGAAAAGAAGAGAGAGGGAAGGAAACAGAGGACAGGGACAGCATTACCACAAGGAATTCTGAGCACTCTGTCAGTGCCAGCTCAGCAGGCAGAGCGTTGGTGCTGCGTAGTTCCCGTGGTGGGCTGGGCGCGATTTTCAGACAGCAGCAGGCTGTGTGTCCCT